>LOEQ01005988.1:17192-29112 GCA_001685075.1 Bramus lutescens | reverse complement strand
TGTGTGTGTGTGTGTGTTGTGTGTAATAGAGAGGGAGACGTTATGGGAAGCAATGGCAAACGCTTGCTGACTGACCATGAATACTCAATACAATGTGTCTACAGTGGTAAAACTGGATCAGATAAAACTGGAAATGAATAAGGGGAATGTATGAGCTCAGTTCCACAAAAAAATCACTTGAATATGAGACAACTCACAACGAAATTATTGGACACTTGAGTTTTGAACTACACCAAGCCTTGCCACATGAAGTAGCGGTAACAACAAAATGTTTTCTTACATGTATATGTGCCTGCCTATAAATGAAAAACATTTGTAAAAGATTTCCTTGTAGTTAGTTCAAAGGAGGACAGAAAGGGCACAGTTATTATAGAAGAGTGTCTGTTCCAAGTACATTCTAAAGAAACTATGTCCATACTATTCTCCAGTGGTGTATATGCCACAAGTAAGAAAACACTCAGAGAACTACTGAGAAGCCTGGGCATGAGGAACTTTGAAGTTTCTCTGCTCCTACTCTTTCAGTAGATCATTGAGCTGTCTGGATCTCCATGTTCTCATTATAAATGAAGACAGGGGACTACAAGTGATTTGCTGAAAGACAGACATAGAGTGTGTTGGAAAACCTGGCCCAGAAGATAAAAATAGACGTCCCACCATAATTTCTATCTGTCCAGAATAACCAATTTGCTTTAATTAACACAAACGTTCTGGGAGGCACTAAGAAAATACTGAGCTTCTAGAAAGAAATAAGGGCTAAGCAAATAGGGCTTCTTCATCATTTCATGTGGGTATAAAATAAAGGTAAGAGCAGAACCTCATTCTGGGTTCTTTAGTGACCAGTTTAACCAGAAACCAGAATTCCCATTATCAACTCTGCTGAACCAAAAGAAGAAAAATGTTTCTTATAATTAAGGACATCTGAAAATTTCCAAGGGGCCTCTAGCTACCCCTTCCATCCTACTTCCCCCTACACATTAGCATCAGTCATATTGAGTTGTACTGTACTAGTTCCTAATTATGAAGAAGCCTACATACACACATGTGCACACGCATGCACACACACACACACACACACACACACAAAACACATGCACATAAGCCCCACACTCATTCTACTTAGAATGGAGGGACAACTGCATATCATTCATCAGCCAAACATCTTTGCTTTGAATGTGGCATCTTTCGTACTAACTGAGCAATTACAAAGAAATAAAGGAAATCTTCCTAACTATTAAAATCAAACACAGACTTGGCATGCATGACTTTCACCTAAATTTAGTCGTCTTGGCTATTATGGGCTATGATTACAGACAAAAATCAGTGTTATAAACCTCAAAGACTGAGAGATATTTCAAGTGATCAATCCTTAATAAAGAGAAATCCTTTCGAATGTTAAAGACAAGTGAAAGGTCTCTGCATCTTCAGTATGAAATATCAGGATTATAGATAAAAAAGTTACTTAAAATATGCAATAACATTTCATTTAAAATATAATTAGAATGTCTGGTCCACGTTGAGATTATTACTGTAATTGTAACTGTTAAAAAGGTATCAAAAGACTGATTCTATTGAATTGGCCTCTAGTCATTGTGTTTTCTCCCGGAGCTTTCTGTTTGGCAGTGAGAGCATGATTTCTAAACTACATTATTCTTCTGCATTTTTTTGGTAAATTTTCTGCTTGTGTTTTTTAGACAAAGAAAAAAATCACCAGTTTATAAAAAAGGAGCCTGAAGAGTTTTGCTCCTGAAGTACAGACTTGAGTTTTTATAAAAAAGGATATGGTTTCTTGCTATAAAAACCTACCAAAAGGTGTCAGACCTGGAAACAAATGCTCACAGTGTTTGTAGTGTTGGCTGTTCACAAGGCATTCATTCAATAGAACAGAGCTAGATGGATACCATACTATTCATGTACGACTTTGTATGTCAGAAAGCCTCCTGGAGGAATCCGATATGTGACATCACTTACTCAAACTGAACAATTGCTTTAACTAAGGTTTAAAGGGGTTGTCTCCCCAACTGGTCGAATCCACTGTGCTTTATAAATCCTACTACTGAAATCTGGGCAGTTTTTCACCCAATTCTACCTCATCTCTTTCAGCTATCACCCTATACTATAGTCCTAAGCACATGGTGTCACGTTATAAGTAGCTGGTGTTTCTCCTCCTTGACAGACAGGATTAGTGCTAGACAATACACTGGGGGCTCAGTTAAGAGCAAAGAGTGAGGCCAAGGATCTGACTTGCCAGGCTCCTGAGATACTCCAACATTCTGAAGATACAGAAGCAAGGGACACTTAGGTTTTGCACTTTTAGATCTGCATATGAATGTTTCCCCCACACACAAACATTTTAAGTGTTATGTATGTAAACAGTCTTCCACAAAAGAAAGACTAGCCTCTGAACAAATTGAGTGGGGAAAATACAAAGGCCCCTAAACATTCAGTAGAAAGGTCATGAACTAGCACATTTTGCAGTTCTGGAAAGTCACTCAAAAGGATGCTTATCAATCTATCTCTCATAATTGTTAATTGTGAATTAGTGGCCCAGAGGAGAAGTCAAAAAGAAAATAAACCCTATGTATTACAGAGTGTTTTTGAAAAAGAACAACAACAATAACAAAAATGTTTAAGCACCAATAGCCTTGTTGGTCACTTGAGCAAAAGCATTCTGCTGTAACGATAGGTTTCACATGGAATCGCCTAGTGAATCGGAGTCATCCAGTGACAGCGGGAGGTACAAGTCCTGTAAGAAGAGAAGACACAAAGTAAACTCTCCTGTACTTGGTACCTTGAGTTTTGAAATGGTTCTACTTGTTTGAAATAGTATTTTTCTGATTTTGGTTTTAAAATAATTAATACTTTCACAGGGAGCTCTAAAAGTACATGAAGAGATAGCCAGTACTCTATGTTCTATCAACATGTTTCTTATGCAACTTCCCCTAAAAGTTAATATCTTGTAGACTGGTATGTTCTTATTTGATTCTCATTCTCTCTCTCTCTCTCTCTCTCTCTCTCTCTCTCTGTATGTGTGTGTGTGTGTAAGAGCTACAATGCTGAGGGGGCAATATAAGTGCAGAAAACACTTATAAAATTGAATCGAAGCAAAGCAACAGACAGTAGAACTGACTCTGTAACTGGATTTGATTCTCAAACATGTGCCTACAGTGCAAATGGCTCACCAACAAAAGCGTCTTTGAGCTGCAGACTCACAGACATGCGCAGTGGGGCTCTGAAATTTTGATCCTCCATAAATATTATAACACTCTGAAAATCAACTTTTTCAGAAACTCTGGAAATGAATCAAAGGCTTATAATAAAACAAAAAGCATATATTCAAGAAAAATGGCCGAGTTTAAGTAAAACTAGTAATATTTTTGGTGTCCTGGCTTGCCCTGTTTTTGCTTTCCCTCTGCCAAACTGCACAGTATCTTTGAAAGCCAGTGACCTCCAATAGTCACCAAACTTGCAACATAAAAGCCACTTAGTAACACAGTTAGGGTGGGAGAACCCACAACATCTAATTTCCAGAGAATTGTCTTGTTGACCTGAGTAGGAGCTTTCTGGAAACTCCTCACTCTTGGTTCAGAGAACACTTGCTATAATCAGCATTTTCAAGAAGCATCAATCAATACAATTGCTTAAAATTATAACATCATAGCCAGGCTTGGTGTCTTGTTGCATGCCTTTAACCCTAGCATTTGGGAGGTAGACATAGGCAGATATTTGTGGGTATGAGGGCATCCTGGTCTTTACAGAAGATGCCAGGTAGTCAGGACTACATTGTGATACTCTTGTCTCAAAAAAGATGACTTTCTGTAAAGTGTGAATGTGTTCAGGAGTAAAAGTTGGGGTAAATAAAACATTTAAAGACTCTACAAGGAAAAACTGTAAAAATTAGAAGTCCATGGGGAACTTTGAATCTCTCTAACATATATTCCTGGTAATCCAAGTAGCGAGCTACAGATTAGTCACTGAGTGCATCTGTCAGGCCCAGATGACTTTGGGGTCCTGTGCAAGCAGAAAGTAAAGGCTAAAGGACAGTTGTCAACTGCTCGATAGATTGTTGAAGTCATGACACAACATTCACAGAGACCATCAACAACAAAGGTCAGCAACAAATCAAAACATTTAAGGAACTCGAGAAAATCCTTTCAAATCCAAATTTTTACTATAAGAAACAAATGCAGGCATCCCGAATGGAACATGGACACAGAGTTCACTGCTGGAATTCATGTCCTACAACAAATATAAAAGAGAGCTCCTTGAGGAGCTATGATAAAAATTCAGACCCACATTAATAAAAAAATCGGTAGGGCAAATTTACAAATACATTCCAGGGACTGTATATACTAGATTTTATAATTCTTTTCATTCATTTAATGTTGATTGAAAATATATTCATATTATATCATATATATTTAATATTTATAACATGAGGTTATGGGACACATATAGATAAGAAAAATAATTACTATATAGAAGCAAATATCTATGGAATCTTATAATTATTTTCTTGTATGAGAAGGACAACTAAATACACTTCCTTCATAATAGTTTTATTTAATTCAGTTACTTTGTAGATGAGATTTGTATATATGTTCATATAGATTGTCTTCTCTGTTCATATAACCTATCTGTTAATATGTATCCATTGATATTTATATCCCATTTTATCCACCCCTCAAGTCCTTCTGGCAACCACTATTTTGTTTTCCATCTCTAGGTATTTGATTTTTTCCTTTTAAAAAATTCCACAAGTAAGTGAGATCATGCAATAGTTTTCTGTGTCTGGTTTATTTCAAATGACAACTGTACGATCTGGTAATTACAAAAATGTGTTGATGGACATTTTGTGTATAAAGACATAATTTGTATGTTTATAAGAGGCCAAAGGAGGGGGAAAGAAATGGTGCTACCCTGTCACAAAAAAAATTAAGACAGAATTTAAATAAAGTTGGTATTAATCTAGATTATATCAAGAAAGCAATTAAACAATTGAATGTTGAGCTGAATGTTGAAGCCTACTGTTTCACCAGGGTATAAAGTGACCTTTATATTATTCATAGGCTTTCTATATTTCCTGAGAAACAACCATGGAGTTCACTAACTTTCAGTATCCATCTCATTTCTTGTCTTTTAACAAAACTGAGGAAATGTAGTTATCATAAGATTTTAGAGCTAGAAGGACAGGTAAAGATCTTGTAGTCCATCTCAAGACACTAAGGATCTGACTTATTGGTCTTCTGTCTCAAGATTATATTCATTATTCAATTTGAGGTATTGAAATTTTCAGTAAATGCAATTGGGTTACAGTTGGATTGCCTATCTTAATTCCATCAGTTTCTGTTTCACATATACTGATGCAATGTTCTTAATGGGCATATATATATATATATTTATAAATATGTTTTATGGAAGCGTTAGCCCTTCCTTTTGTCATCAGAAATTTGATTTTCCCTAGTAACAAATTTGCTTTAAGTTCAATAGTTTTCTAATATTTGTATTGTCATCATAGCTTTTAGCTACAGGATGCTTTGTATTTAGAGCTGTATATTTATTCATTTGGCTCACCCACTATTTTGTATCTTTTGATCTATATCTTCCCATTTTTTTCATCACTTTTGCCTGTGATTCTACTCTCTGCATATTTGCATCTTTTAGTCTATATTGTTTCTGTTTTAGACAGCATAAAAACAGGTCATGCCTTCCAAAAATGATTCTGGTAATCACAGGCATTTAATTTGAGTTGGTAATTAATCTGTTACTATTAAATCTACCAATATTTAAAGTAATTAATGGTAAATAGGAATTATACCAGGTATCTCATTCTTTTCTGTCTTGTCGCTTTCACTCAGTATTCAGTTCTCGGTTTAGTGTTAAATGCATATTGTCTGGCATTGTTGATTGTTTTTAACTATTTTTAGTTATAAAAACTATTTTTAAATGGTATCTAATAACTGTTTGCTTGGTGGAAATAATTATACTAAATTATTGCTGCATACTTTACCTCAGAAAAATGTGGAGAGATTAAGGGTAGAATTGTGAAAACTCTACTTGCAATGGCTGTGACTTAGAAAGAGTAAAGATCAGGTCATGGGGAGAATCATTAGGAATAAGCCTATAAATGAACCTCTTCTATACCTCTATCAATTCCTTTCATATTGAAAGCCTGAGGGGGTTTGTAAGGGAAGAACAATGTTCAGGAAAAATAATTGCTTTAGCATTCTGTTTTTGTTGATTGGTATGTAGAAATACTGAAACACAGAAACACACATTGCTTAGCAGTACAAATAATTTGCATCTGAAATTCATTTGCTTAGTCCCTTGGAGCCCTACAGAACAAAATGTTTGTAACAAATACAGCTGTGCTGGCAATACTACTGCATTAGAGAAAACAAAAGTCAGTCTTTGGTCCAAGGAGCTTATAGTCCAAAAGAAGTCAGGAAGGACATTGGGGAAACCTAGCTTCTAGTTAGGTTGGCTATTTTTCCAACACCCTGTACTTTCTTAGTGGTATAGCATTGTTCTTCCTGATGTTTTAAAGCTCGTGTTGCTGTCTCACCAGCCTTTTCAAAGCTTAGCCAGTCTTCAAGGCTCCAGTTAAATATCACCTCTGTGAAATCTTTGCCAGTTCCCATCTTCCTTGGGTCCCCATCAAATGTCCTTCCCCCTGTTTTGCGCTCTTCCTTGTATTACCCAAAGCCACAGAGATTCTAGCTAATTGTGCCTGTGATCTCAGGACAAGGCCCCTACTTTATTCATCAAATGTCTTTCTGACCACTGCTAGGATGACAAAAGAAACGTGGAAATAGAAGTAAGTACATATTTAAATGATGTTAGTTATATGTTCAGGCACTGTGTCGGATATATTTTCCTTTCATTGCCATTTTGCAGAAAATTCTTCAAGTTTAGAACTGTGGGTGAAATCACTAATCTGGAAATCATTTTAATCGAAGAGTTTGTCTACATTTCTACATTTTTAAACATCTTTAACCAGGGATTAGCTCGAAAAGCAATCTTCAATAAATATTTGTTAAATCATACCAAGGCTGTCATTAATCTCTTAACTTTTGCCCTCATCTGTAAAATGGGAAGGCTAGCTATCTGTCCTTTCTCTTTCACAGGGATATTTCAGAGAGAAGCAAGAACATGGCTTATGAAAGGTTAAAGCAGTATAGAAATAAAAAATGAAATGTTGGTCTCATTAACTACCTTAAGATGTACTGCATGTCCACACTGCGGCACTTGAGTATGCGGACTTTGGCTAACCCCATTGCAGCTGCATTAAAGAGGATTCTCCATGAGCTGCCTAAGAGAAGCCAAGCATCTGATTACAGCTTAGAGCCCCAGCAAAGCAATCAAAAGCTACCAAGGGGATGCTAGGACATCTAGATTGTTTCCAGTTGCATAGGAGGAAAGAGATTGCCTCGGCCACCAGCTTCCTGTCTCCACCATGACTCACACCTTTCAGGTCCACTTGGACAGAAGTTCAGCCGAGATCTGTTCTGGCCACTGCCCAGGGAGATTGGTGCTTCTAAGGCTCAGGTAGCAAGCATGTGAAAGGACAGATGCAAAGCTCAGACCTGAGATTTGGAAGAACTGAAACAAGGTACAAGGTCTAAACACGCTTTTAGCTTATTCCAAAAAAGTCAGCTCAATCTCCAGTGTTGGCCATGTAAATGGGAGGCCATTGCTTCCTGATAAGATGCACAGAAAGGTGTGTCATCTTCATTTCTAGAATGTACTGTCCTGAAAGATAAAAATCGCAGAAACCTTTCCAGGTCAAAAAATACTAAAAGAACATTGCCAGTGAATGTATTACTTGGTCCTAGACTAGATCCTGGACCAAGAAAAGAATGTCACTGAGCCACTGATAAAATTGGAATACAAACTATAATCACTTTATTTCTTTCTTGACTAACTATCATGATGTTGAAAATTGTGCCATCATTAAAAAACATTTTTGTCCTTAAGAAACATACATTGCATGTTTCAGTGTAATAGGGCATACAACTTAGTCTCAAGTAACTCAGAAAAATGGCAAAAGTAAAGGTTGTACATATTCATATACATATATAGAAAAAAAGAGAGCACCAAAAACAAGGTAAATGGAGGAAAACAGAAATGACTGACAAATGTGCATTAAAAATGTATAACTCAATAAAATCAATGAAAAATAAAATAAAAAGAAATACAGGATCGCTATTATTACAATTCCTCTGTAAGTTTGAAGAGATAGAAAAAATGTCTTTAAAATAATATTATACCAAAAAACTAGATGTATATTTAATTTGAAAGTTTGACTAGAAAAATACATTAAACCCTGTTTGCTTTTCTGTTTTAAGAAAAATTAATCTTAAGAATGCAATATACTGGGAATCTACAGAGAAGATAACAACACAGCTCTGACAAGTCTTCCACCTATGGCCGTGACTAAATTTGTTTACAGAACTGTGTGGACAAATAAACAAGTCACAGGTCCATTCAACCAGGAGAAACAAATTCGATAATGCCAACACTCACCTGAATGATTAATAAAGAATGGGTCCTCAACCTAAATGAACTGGATGTACATGGCAGTTGAATTATACAAATGAGCAGAGAAAATGCCCAGGATGCCTCTGGCACTTAGGGAAAGGCTGATGGAAAGTACTGGCATTGGCATAGAGCACACTTCCCAGAAAGGAATGTAGTTGCAGAAAGGCATAGGGTGAAGGAATGTAGTCTAGAAGGGTCTTCATGACACCGAAATTTCAGAGAGAGCTTGCTTCCATCTTGTAACATCTATATTAACAAATTTTGCTGCGTAGTAAACAACCAAAAATTGACTGCCAAGTGATTTTCACCCATCTTACAATCTCCCACACTGACTACAGAGACAGTCGAGCATTTTCTGAAATCCAGTAGATCAAGAAAGACAATAAAAAAGGCACTGGTCAGGACCAATATAAGAAATAAAAGGGGATCATTAAAGAAAATGAATGAGCATTATCAATAACAAGGCATGCAAAAAACCAAGTTAAATATAAAAGCAAGCTAAAAGTGTGCTATAAAAAGATAATATAAAACTTATCAGATAGTGGTATGCTATGTAATATTTTGAAATTTTACATGGTGTGTGTGTGTGTGTGTGTGTGTGTGTGTGTGTCTGTATACACTTTCATGTACCACAGCACATATACAGAGTTCAGAGGTCAACATTTAGGAGTCACTTCTTTACTTCTACCATGTCTGTTCTGGGGAGTGAGCTGAAGTTGTCATGTTTGGTGACAAGTGCCTTTGCCCACTGAGTCATCCATCTCTCTAGTCCTGCTGTTAAGTATATAGCAATTGACTTTCTATGGGGAAAAATAAAAATCTTGATTTATTTGCTGGTTTCTATGGTCCAAATAATTCTGCTGTAACCAAGTTAAGGTTAAGTGCATGATGTCACTACACATGCAGCTAAAAAGCAAGGTATAATTTTTGTGTGTGTGTGAGCGCACATGTATGTGTGCACATGTGTGTGCTCAATTAGTATTATGTGATTTGTATTTATGTTTTCAGGCTTGAACATTTGGTATTGGATAATCAATTGGTTGTGCTCTTCCTTGAGGAATACTATTTTTTCTGCTCTCAGCATTCCTTTGTTCCCTGTCGGAATTCTTAGTACTTCAACTTCATGGCATCAACAAAGGTAAGTTCTGACTTCAAAATGAGCCGTTAAAGTACTGTGGGTGAACATACCTCTATGCCACCTTCTAAAAAACTCTGAGTGCAGAGGAGTTTAGTAAGGTATAAGAGACATAATACCTTGTGCTTCCGAAGACTTCCCGGACTTGTAGGTGTGGAGATTGGAGACTGCTTCGATTTAGGCGTTGACAGCTGACTGCTGGAAGTTCCATTTGCTAACCCAAGGCAAGAAAAAATGAAAAATGAAAACCAACAGCATATAAAAGAGCACGTTCTTGCTTCTCCTAAGACACTAAGAGCATTCAAACAAGGTACACTGTCAAATGATTTGAGAGAAGCAAACTAAAGTGAAAAGAAATTTATTCATCCAATGCCCCAAGAACTGCTGTCCTCAGTTAATGTTGTCCAGCACAGAGCAAGGTATCCAGTACCTTCACCCTGCCCAGTGCTTCTCAGTAACAAGAATCTATGTCTTTTCCAAACTTTTTCATTTTAATCACCAGGTTTGATGCTCTCATCTCTGTGAGGTAGTTCGAGAAAGCATTATTTTACTTTAATTTTTGAGCTAAGAAAGATAAGGTACAGAGAATGCATGTGCCTTACATTAAGGGTAAGAAATATGAGCGCTTTGGGCTAGGATATATCCCCTTTGGAGTCAGCTGAATGAGACTGATGTATGACAGACACAATATCAATTTCCACACTTTCTTATTCACCTCCTTCTTCTTTACTACCATGTCTTTCATAGAAACAAAAGAAGAAAAGAAACAGAAAGAAGGAAACAAACAGAACAAAGAAACAACAGAAGGGAAGAAACAGCCAGAAATGAGAATGAAATAAATTGGAGAAACAGGAAGTAAATTCTAAAGACAAACTCAGATGGACTAAAGTGGAGATAAAGGGAGAATAGATAATAGTAGAAGACCTGTAATGGAGACCAGAAAGAAAAGGAGATTAGAATAAAAGACTGAGAACAGAGCAAAATGTATAGAGACGTGGAAATTACTTCTAGGTAACTGTGAACAGCATCAAGGTACAACCCCAATCTGTCTCCAGTCAAGAACGTGGTAGAAATGTAATGATTAAGGTTTTAACAACTCTGTGTTCCACTTGAGTTTCAAGCTGTTTTCCATCCCCCTGTTAATGAGCACTTTCAATATGAAAAAGGTGCCACATCAAAAGGTGATAATTAAATGGTTTTCCATAACATGTACTGCTTTCTCATGCTGAAATATTTTTTTAATCACAGGACCTACATTGTTAGTAAGATATTCTGAAGTATGCAATTAAAACAGAGGGGAGTGTCTCAGCAGTGCATAGTGGAATAAGGCAGGGGGAGAGAGAACACTTAAGTACAAAGATTGTCTAAGAATATTGTAGTTAGTTCCACAGACATGGTTTAAGCTTCTATATCATAACTATTCCCTGATTATATATATCCTCTCCACTGCTTATGATAATATTTCTCTGTTTTCAAAAACACACCCATAAATGAAAGACACAGAAGTTCCACCATTGTGATGGCTGCTGAGATTATTCATGTTTAAATGAGCTAAAATAAAATAACCACTTGGGAACCCACTGACTAACTTTATTCTGTTATCTTTCATTTACTTCTTGAGAAACTTTCCTCCCTGTCATTTATACCATTGGCCAACAGCCATGGAACACTACCTACAAGACAAAGATTAGATATTGGGGTTTCAGAAAAAAATACATCACTTCCGGGGGGGAGAGCAAAAGCAAGGATTAAGTCAAGTAAGTATGTGGATAAAGGCCTGCACTGGATATTATTTGAGCCCAAAGAAAATAATTTGTAATAAGGGGTATTGGAAGTAAACAAGAAGCAACATCTAAGTACTTTGAAAACCGAATCTGGACTAAGGAAATGTCCAGAGTCTGAAAGAAGATTCATGGCTGCAAGGGACTGGGAAATGCAAAAATGTGGGGAAGTGGAATGCTTTTTGCTAATTATTTGGAACTTCATTTTGGAGTCACAGTTATTCTGGCATTAAATTATGATAATTGTGACAAACTATAGCTAATTAAAAACCACAATGTGCTTTAAATTAGTCCATATCAAAGAGACTATGTTTAAGAAAGTAAATTGAAACTAGCAAAGTAAAGAGGAGAGAAAGTGTATTCTAGGCATTACAATTGTACCAGAAGACAAAAAGGTGTGAAAGAACACAATATGTTTTTTAATATTTATTTATTTATTATGTATACAATATTCTGTCTGTGTGTA
>LOEQ01005988.1:0-14201 GCA_001685075.1 Bramus lutescens | reverse complement strand
TGTGTTGTTATTTCAGGGTATAAGCTAGCCGTGTGGGAGCTGGGCGGGATGAAAGCAGGCCAGCCTGCTGCTCCATTCACTACATGCTCTAATATTAAAATTCCCCTCTTCTTTTTCTCATTTATCTGAGAATAAACTCAGTGGTCTTGGCAAAACATGGAAAATTGTCAGTCACAAATGTGTCAGTTTTCATTGACTGAGTACAGATCTTAGTACAAGGTTCTTCAATTTCCAGATCTTTTTCTCTATATCCTAACCAGCAACTTCAGATGTACACAAATATACACTCCATATATGCTTTTCTCTACATTCTTTGATTTGTTTAAATGATTATGTACAGGAATGATATACTGTTTTCATGTCCCTACTACTGGATCAATCTTAAGTTATCTGTAAAAAATAAAGGCCTTTATCATTGACCTCCTGCTAGTATGGGCATGGGTTTTTCATAATTTAACTGCCATGGGCTACACTGTTGAAGAACTGAAGATATTGTCCCATACTTTCTCAGAAATTGCTGATGGGGTAAAATCTGAAGATGGACATAAAGGAATGCATGAACATGAGATATGAACTAGCAAACTTAAGGAACCCCTGCACTTAAAGCATAGATCAAAAATGTTTTTACATATACCTTTTATCTACAGACTGTGAGAAAAACTTTGAAATGACACAATTTGTATGGATTCTAGAGAAAATTCTTACAAATATTAGATAAAAGGAGGAGCAGGATGTAGTGTAGATGGTGTCTGGTGAATTTTGTGTGTGCCTTTGAACTGGCAAATCCTTAAAGAAGAGTGGTTCTCAACCTGGGCCATGACCCTTTCACAAGGGTAGCATATCAGAGATATTCATACCAGATATTTACATTACAATTCATAACAGTATCAAAATTACATTTATGAACTAGCAATGAAATATTTTTATGGTTAGGGTTCACCACAACATGAGGGACTGTGTGAAAGGGTCCCAGCATTAGGAAGGTGGCGAACCACTCACTGCTATAGAGAGGGTATCATATTGCCTTTCATCTTAGGAGTTATTGGAAGCTTCACCACTGATTGATAGCCTCCCCTTCCCCCTATTATCATCTTTAGCTCTCTAGTAATTGGGGAGCATCTTGGGAGGGACTCTTCTCCCTCACTGACTATTGTCTTTCCTAGTCCACAGAATTACAAAATTGTCTCACTGCTCTCAGCTTTCTATATAGACCAAATCCTCTGATGTCTTCTAGTAGAATTCATTTTCCCCTTTGCAATGAAGGTGTACCACGTTCATTTCAACCTCTTTGACCACCTTATCAATATTTTTAAAGTTAGTGTTATTCATTTACCGGGTGTCTATGATGAGTTAACCACAGCACCATCAATCCTCTCCCTGACCCATACACTCCATGGGAGGAAGCAGAGCCAAGATAAGGATTACAGATTTCTGATTCCAAAGGCTACATGTGCTCTTTTCTCTTGGTTTTCAACTTTTCTGACATAGGCCTTTCATTTAAAAAAAAATGCTCCTGGGATTTCTTCCTCTGACAACTTTTTTTTTTTCGCTCAGGAACTAGGGGAAACAGGGAAAGTGGTGTCAGAGAAAAAGGAAGGGCCAAGAAGAAAGTAGGAGCAGCTGTCAGAGCCGGGCCTCATCTTCAAGAAAACATCTAACCTATCTGGCTCAAGTTAGAAAGTGGTTAGCAAAAGCTTTTATTTTTTCAATTAGGCTAACCAGTTGGGAACACACACCATGTCACAAAACAAAAGAACATACGGGAGCCAGCATGGCATAACTCCCACCATGTCCCGGAACTCTCGGAGAAGATGGTTTCTGTGCTCTGTCTGTCAACTCCCTTAGTTCACACTCCAGCTGGGCAGCACAGTTGCCACACTCAACTCCACATGATCTTTTCCTCCAGGATTTTTGGGAGTGGTTAGGTCTGTCCTTGCTCCTGCACTAATCTTTAGTTCCTTGGTTCTGTCTAAATAGAACAGGGCATGCCCCAACAGGATCGCTGGTCATATTAGTAGGTTGACCTACCTGGATTTCCATGGATTTAAACATTACAATAAAATTTGTGTGGAGGGGCTTAGGGTGCTAGTCTTCAAAGAACAGTAAAAGTGTCCCCTTACAAGTATGGGTAGTCAGAGAAGGAGTGAACAGTATCACCTGGCATGTAGAGTTCGTGCTGAGTTTCCAGGCCACATGTTCCGTTGTCTGGAGGATACACACATCCCTGAAGACTAAGATGTATGTAGCTGCACATAAGATGTTGCTAAGTGGTCCCAAGTGTAGTGATTAAAGAGTTGTCTAGGTAGTGAGTAATACAAATTGTATTACACTTTTTCTTTCTTTTTATCCCAGCCTGTATTATACTTCCTTAGTTCAAGTTCTCTAGACCAGAATGACACACACACACACACAAAAATGAAGGGTCTAGGCAAGTGCTTTGCTTCTAGTCCTTGATGACCAGATATCAAACTGATTTTAATGCTCATTCATTTCATCCTGACCTGCTCATCCATTGGAATAGCAATATTGAGTCACACTCCAAATCAAGCCTGTTTGTTTTGATGTGGCGCTTATTCTGAGATACTCAAAGTAAAATCAGCCTACCAAACAATCCATTAACTCCAGAGACCCCCATTAATAGTTGTTTCTCTATGTTATTTTAAAAACATTTTATAATATCTCACACGATTTTCCTGATTACTATTATCTCTTTAATCAACAAAAACAGAGATTTGAGATTTACCTTGTGTCGAGTATGTAATTCTTCCCCTCATTTATGCATGATGGCTTCAGGATTTGATCACAGAATCCATTTCACAATCTCTCACTTATCTCCCACTGTGACCCTTGTGTGATTTATTCTCAGTTTTATACTTGTTACCTCCTTAATGCCATACAGAGGGATATCTCAACCCACAATTCAGTCAGTTCCACATTTCCTTGAATTGAGATGCTCTAAGTTTTCTTTAGTTCTGTTCTAAATGATCCCTGTTTCCTCTGTATTTGCATAGAGGCATTTTCTGGAATGCTATCTAAGTGGAGTCAGGGCAGCTAATATTCACTTCAGAACAAAGTCAAAAGACAGACCTATGGTTGTCACACATCCATTCCAAAGTGCCCTTGGCTGCAGTGTCTGGATTGATTTGGTTAATTGTTTCTGCTAAATAGAAATGCTTTTGTTCCTCACCCCAGACTCATCCATCAAGAAAGCAAGAACTGAGAGCCCAGAAATAGTTTTTCAGAGATTTGTTTTTCAGGCTGTTTCTCAAGCCAAATTCAATCATAGATTGTGAGATACTGTAGATTTACAAGATGAAATGGGAATTTGAAATCTATTTCCTACCATGTTTTGTAAATTACACTGTTGTGAATTCTTTAAATAAGATGGAGAAAAGTCTTTCCTTTTGGAAAACATATTTATTTACCCAACCTTGCAATGTTTGTAGGTAAAATCAAGGACTTCCCTTATTCTAGGCAAGTGCCTCCCACTGAAATTTAACTGTGGTTGATATTGTAATATTTTAATACAGATGAGTTTTTTTTTAAGGAAGGTGAAAACTTAGAGGGGGTGTTGTCTTCCTGCAGCCCTGCCAAGGATATCAGTTCACCTTGGAGTGACTTTAGAGTCATCAATAGAATCTGTTCAGAGAAGTTCATTAGAAACAAAAGCACCTACTTACCTGAAGCACTGTGTTCAATTATAATGACCCAGAAACCATTCCAACATCTCTTGGCCTCCCCATACCCTTCATCTGGAGGTAGAGCCCGGGAGAAGGACACTGAGAAGCAAGGACCATCCAAAAGAAATCTTTGTATTCAACACACTGGGAACCCCACACCCTACCTCAAATGCCTCCTGAGAGGAGTCTTGGGTTCTGATCCTTGAATACTAAATAGTTGTGTGACATTGGGAAGACCTTGAAAATCTGAATTGCCCCTCAGGTTCTCAATGTTAAAAAAAATACAACCTATAGAGTTATCCTTTTGTAGCTTAATTTATAGTTCTCTTACAATGGACAACAGAGATGATGAAATTGCTTTGCCAAAATAAGGCATTCATATATTAATACAGTAAATAGTTAGTCACATTAAAATGTGGCTAATTAGATTTCAGATGTGCTAATTAAGCACAAAATTCAGAGCAATTTCAAAGAAGGTAAGCATCCCAATAGTTTCTCATATTGGTCACATGCTGAAATGATTACCTTTCAATTGATTACTAAATAAAATCATCTATATTAATTGTTTTCTTTTAATTTTTAAATGCAATCATTAAATATTTAAACAGCATACATGTGATGATATCATATGAAGACCACTATTTTATGAAATTAATAATACAATTTTCAAAAAGGATATAACATGCAAAGCATGCATTATGATCTATATTAGTTTTATTAGACAGAGTTAGTCTCTCAGGAAGGTCAGAACACTCAAGGAAGGCTGCTTAGGTTGACCAAAGGACAGGCCAGAGATTATAATTCATTCATGGAATCTTGCTGTTTTGTATCCCTTGGCCCAAGAGCTAAGGAGATATTTACATATTAAAAAGCCAGTGTGGGGGTGCAGGTGCCTGTGATATTATCATTGGAGAGGCATAGACAGATGCTCCCTGGCACATTCTGGACATCTGGCCTAATCAGTCAGCCCAAAATCCCAGTGAGATACTAGTCTTAAAAGGCAAGGTGGGCAGCTCATGAGGAACATATGTGTTTGTCTCCAAACAAAATTGGTTTTATATTTCTGAAATGATAGAATTGGTCTTCGTGGAGACACTGGAGACATTGAGGAAGTCATTTATCTTATGCAGGGGTTATCAGCTTCTATAAATGAAGTCAACATGAACAATAGGAAAAGAATACTCACCGTCTTGGTCGTTACCTGAGTCAGCAGGAGACTTGCTGCGACGCATTGGGCCTGGACTCTTAGCTGATGTCTTTTGAGGTGTTGGGGAAGCTTTTGGACCAGCTGTGGCAGATGGATTCCCTTTCATAACTCTGCATTCTAGGGTCAAAAGGATGCAAGCCGCTTAGGAGGTAGAACTGAGACCCTCAGGTTACTATCAGCATCTCAAACCAGAATGATTACCGCAGGCCACAACACTTAAGTGGCTCAGGATTACAAGGTATTGCTCATTTTTTGTAGGAACTGTGACTATGGTGAGGGAGGCTTGGGGGAAATTTCCAAAAGTCTCTTGGGATAAACTAAATATTTAAGTTTCTCAAATCTAGAGAAAGGACAGATATTCTAAATAAAGTCATCTGGATCATATGTCAGCTTAATCATCTGAAATTGACTAAACTATACTTGAAAATAGCACCTGTGGAGGCTTGGAATTTATTTTTATTAGAGTACAGGTTAACAGACCTCAGATGTCACAGTTGCACAGATGCGGAATCCCTGAGTAAGCTCCTACACATTGTCTGTTGCCTGCTGCACATTGTGATGGGCACTCCTTGCAACAGATGTCACGTCATTTCATTCAAAAAGAAGACTTACTACACTGTACTGTATTTATAGAGCCCTTCCTCTTTTATTTTCAGAGCATTTTGTAATCCCTTATGCTGGTTTAATAAATGAATGGGTTAATAACTACTCTGATGCTCATTACTCTAGAACACTTATGGGTCTGTAGAGAAGAGTAGGCTAAGTGTTTCTGCACTTGTCCTAGCTGCAATCTGATGAATTTGAAACACGCTTTCTGTGATGATCACTCAGCATTCTGAATTAGAAGTAATTTGAGCCACTGAGACTGATACTTTATTAGCAAAATAATTATGTTCCTTTTCTAAAAAATTAGAGTACTAAAAACTTAATCTTCTTGCTTAGGACCACAAATCAACAAATTAGCAATACAAGGTACAGTAGCTACATCTCCTGTGTTCCAGTACATATCCTGCACATTTTTTAAATGTACTTTTTTCTTTTTTTAAATTCTTCTCTCATACAATACATCTCGACCCCAGACTCCCCAACTCCCATTCCTCCTATTTCTTCTATGTATGTATGTATGTACGTGTGATGTGTGTGCCTGGTGCCTGTAGAGGTCAGAAAGTGGTACTAGATCCCCTGAAACTGGATTTATATATGGTTGTGAACTACTGTGTGGATGCTGGGAACCAAATATAAGTCTTTTGCAAGTGAAACAAGTACTCTTGACTGCTAAGCCATCTCTCCAGCTCATTGCCTACACAGTTTATTTTGTTCTATGATATGAAAAGTAGGATCAAACAACATGGTAGAGGGCAGTCAGATTTTTCCTAGAGACCTCCTTGTTGACTCCCACTTTAAGATACACCAAAAGACAGGTGAGGATAGTTTGGTCAGTTGAACTTTTTAGAAAACTGAATTCAGAAGACAATTCATTTTGGTTTGTTTCACTTTTTATTTGTGTTGATGAACTTTAGTTATCACTGTCAAGAGCCACAGATACAGAGGGAATAGAAAATTGGATACAGCCAGGATTTGGTTAGCTATTTCATGGTCGTTTGCCTTTCTAAAAGAAAAACTGCAGAAATGCCACTTTTATAAAGGACCCTGTCTCGAGTTGCTTGTGGATTGTCTATTAGTGAAACTCTCTTTGTTTTTCTCACATTTTACTCCTGAGTGGGAAATGTATTTTTAATATGTCTTTCCATTAATATCCCATCCTAAGTTGTGTGGCCTAACTCACTTATAACGTATTAGACTAACAGATGTTCAGGTCTTCCTTGAGGCTAACAATCCTATATAATTCTAAATCACAATGCATAGAGAATGGAATAGCAGACACAAAGGTGAGAACTGGGCTTGACACTAAGGATAGAATGAAAAATAAAAAGGTTTATAAAAATATATTACCACATATCATAAAAGCCAGAGGAGAATGGCTAGAAAAAATGTGTATGAGTAATATCTGTACAGTTCTTAATGCATAAGTTCTTTCTTGAAGGTGTAGGCTAGCTCATATGATACAATATATGGTCTAAGAAATGTGGTCATTATTGGGGTAGTTGGCAAGTTTCAAGTAGCATGGAGGCCTGGGAGATCCAGGTGACTTTTCACTTAGTGTATAATGTATGCAAATACAAAGGAGAAATACTAGTAATATTGACCCTTGTGTTACCATTTTTAAATATTCTCCAGGCCACACAAGCTCATGAAAATCCTAAGGGATAAAAAGGAACAGAACAAAAGTGAAACAAGCCCAATGATAGTGTTTACCGTTCTCATCCAAAGAAAAATCGTCTTGAGCATAGCGGAACTTTTCGGGACCACAAGCAATGAATACATCATCATCTCCAAAGAAATCGTGGAGACAGGTGACCTATGGAGAAAGCAGAAATGCTGGGTTTGTGTTTGATGTCCTTATAACAATAACTTCATATCATATTCATGACATACACAATTTCACATTTAGACCATCATCACTATCCGGAATCTTTCTCTCTTCACCTCTCCTGTTTTACAAAAGACCTACCACATTCATAGTCTGTACTATGTTCCCTAGCGAGTGAACATAAATGTATCATTGCCTGTCCGTGTATGCTTATCTTGTCTCCATGCCATAAGACTAAGATTGAGATGATGTGCAAATGAATGGCTCCCTCTGAAGAAAAGCCAGCTATTACGCGTCCCAACAAATGTAACCTCTTCTAACAACTTAAAAGCAAGGTACTCATGGTCTAAGCAAACTTTAGGTCAAATTTTAGGCCAAGGCAAGTGACAGAGATTGTCTGCAGCTTGTGATGTATAGACCTTGTAGCAAACCCAAAGCTGGGAATTCCTCTCTTCATATTCATATGTTCTAAAGGTAGCTGGACTCTTCATTTAAAATATTACCTAGTACAATAACGAGTCAGAGTTTCATTCTACACTGAAAAGCTAACAGAGGAAATCTATGTTGACCACTTTAAATAGCATCATGGGCCATGGGTCCCATAAAGCTGTTCCCGGGACCCTTGAACATGATATGCATTACTACTCCTTCACAGTGGAGACAGTCTCCCAGTTCCCTTCTGAACAAATAAATGAGGGTCCCTGGGAACGTAACCTGATCCCTGTAGTCTCCTCACTTCTCAGCTTTCCTAATTGCATCTGTTAATTAGTCCAGCACATCAGGCAAACCCCAGAAGGAACCATAGAGTCAAAAACATGCTTATCCAACTTCTTGGCTTGTAAGTGCTCAAAGCCTCTAATTGTTGTAAGAATCTCATTCAAGCTGCCAGCAATGGCTTTCTAAAGGCCCAGACCTCACAAACTAACAACAGCTTGCTATGTGCAGAAAGCAGTATGTTGCATTTGGAAAAAAAATGTTTATATTAATAACATCATCCCCCACCCAAGATCTATTCAATCTGTTTCCCCAGCCAAGATGAATGCAAGCCTTACACAAAGAAAGAGTTGCTTAAAGATTACCCTTTATTGTCTAAGCTTCCTAGTCATCTATGGGATGCCAAGGGAAGGAATAGAGACTTGGAGGACACCTATTAAGCTTTTTCCTAGTTCTGAGCCTCAACCTTATCAAATACACCCATGACCTTTTTCAGCTGCCTTGTCTGTCCTTCACTTCTGTACTACACAATCACATAATGACAGTCAGAGTGTCCACTGATTGCATCCTTACTCTGAGATAAGACGTAGGTTGACCTGAGTACTTCCAAATCTGTCATCTCATTTCAGACTCAGAAAATGCTATGGCATTCATTATTTTAGAGGGGAGAAGCCTGGACCCAGAAATAAGTAAATGACCCAGATAAAAAAAAGAACAACAAATCTAAGCAAACATCTAATCTAATGTGCCTTTCACCATCCAGTATGATGAGCATTTACACAGACCTTAGGAATTGATGGACAGGAGAATAAGACTCACAGTTTTCACATGACAGAGCTCACAGTCTGATGGACTGACACACACTGAAACAGCACATTTCAACTTAGCTTCAAGGACAAGAGAACCTATAGGTGTCATGGAAGCTATTGATTAACAAGCATATCCAAGCAACCAAGTCTCTAGTTGACAAGATTAGTTCAAGAAGCATTCTGCATGTGGTGGTCTGGAACTAAGTTCCAATAAAAGAGCTTAGTTATTAGCTCTACTCCAGACCTCCTGCTAATGCCTTGGACACTGAATCAACACAATCTGGAGATTTTAACTTTCAGACACTAAGCGGGTCTACATTGTTGTCTTGATTGGGGCTTCCTTTGCCTTCATTTTTGTTTGAATGAGGTGTGCCTCACCCTTGAACTTCCCTGGTCATCTCTAGGAATTATTACATTCTTTCAAGGCCTGATTTGGCTTTCATTAACACTTATCTAATCCTGCCCACTGTACCATAGGCCAGACTCACCCCCCATTTCTGGATTTCATTGTTAATCCTGATGAAGAGTTTATGGCCTAATAATAATTTAGTTTCAGTTGTATCTGTTTAGACTGCATACAAAGAAGAGAGGGAGAAGATCTATTCGGGGGGGTTAATTGGATATAAAAAAGTAGAAAGAAGAAATCAGTTGTGCATGGGAACAGATATTATTAACATTTGGAGACTTTGAAAGGTAACTAAAGCAGAAATTTAAGAAGAAGAAAGAGGAACTATCTATAGATTCATACATTGCTTTCACAGAGATATCTTAAATGTTAAAAAACTTAATATTTAATGGGTGATTTTTTTTCATCTCAGTCACATGCCATGATATCTTATTCTAGGATAAGAACCCAGTACAGATTGTTAGAGTACTTGCAGTTACAGCTACCCATCCTCTGCCAAGCCCCAGACTCTCCTGCTCCTCTCAAGCTGTGCAAAAAGCTTTAGACTAGCCCTCCCTTTGGGGATCTTATAAGAAAGGCAATGTTCCTTATGCTTTTTGACAAACTTGCAATGGTGTTCTGGCTTCAAACACATTCATGTTGCAATACAGCTGTTCAGCATCAGGTTTCTTATGTGATCCTGCTCCCTATTTTACTGGCTTCAAAATGTAGACAAACATATCTTGTGTATGTGGATACCCAGCTTTTCCAAATACTTTCGATGATGAGACACAGCAGCCCCCATCTTTTTTACATGATGGGAAAATAGAATCTTTTCCATCTTAAAAAATGAAAATCGCAAGGCACAAAGAATCAAAATTTCCCAAGGTTTCAAAATTGTCTCATGAAGGAGTTGGGACTAGCACTCCGGCATCCTGCTTCAGTTCAGAACAAAATAATTTATTTGCCTGAAAGAACATGACTTGCTATAACTCTAAAACTCCTGGGAGACTAGAGAGTTCAATATACATTAGACTGTCATTTTGCAAAATGAAGTTTCGTTGTTAACCATATTTTTAATCCATGGACAAGAAAAACTTCTCCCTTTATTGAAAACTGAGTACATGACGGAAAACAGGGACAAGGAGAAGAACGAATTTTAAGAAGAGAAAGAATAAAAGGGTAATAATAATGGGACATAAGAAACAAGTCTCAAATGCAATAATGCCTGTTAAACATTTTATGGTAACAATGGTACCAAGTCTATCTTGGCTTACACTTCAAATGCATAATTTTCTAACTAGATTTCTGAAGCAATCTTTTTAGAACAATGTGACAACAAATGACTACTCACTGAAATGCCACAGGATTCTCAAAGAATAAAGGTCTTGCTGACATCAGCTTAAGTATGAGTCATACTTGAGTATTTAAGGCAGAGGAGAGAACACATAGGCATGACACCCGTCTTTATAATTACTCAACTACTACCACAAAATCAATAAGAATTAACTGAGATTAACACTTAACCATTACCTCAGTGCTTTTCATTTTAAAAAAGCAAGTAGGAGAGGGACACCAGTGCGACTGTACATTAGCATGAACAATATATTATTTGGATGGTTCAGTGTCTTAAATGTCAAAGGACAAGTGGATATATGGAGGCAACAGATCACTCTATATAAGTAGTTTGAGTCTATGAGCTGCAAATGGAAAATTCATCGTGACTTGATTTAGGCTTGATTAGATTCTCCATCCACATATTACAGATAGTGGTCATTTTTGCATGTGCCTGCTGCTACTATATCCCATAATTCATTTGACTAATCCTTCAGAAAGAAATGTTCTTCAGAAGTATGTATTTATAAATCAGTGAGACTCACATTTGACATATGTAATTCGTTTTTGTGAAAGCTTAGCTGCCCCCATATTGATCACTATGCACTTTCTAAAGCAAAGAGGCTGCATGAGAAATACAAAAGCATGCCTTCACAACTGACAATGTAATAAGTACGTGTGAACTACATAAATAATTAGAATACAGTGCAGGCTGTTGTTAGCACTGATGCAGAGGCACAAAGACCGAGAGGAAGCATGAAGACAAAGAAGACAATGAAAATAAAGATCACCGTGGCCTCACATAGTCATTTAAATACATGACATGAAAGTAAAAGTGAGACACTCTGGAACAAAGAGTGGGACAAGTGGGGGCATAGAGGAGACAAATATGGGGAAAATACATAATAAGCTTGAATACAATGTGTTTATGAAACCCATCAATGGTTATATGGCAAAAAATGTTTTATACAGAGATCTGAGGAAGACTTCACAGGGAAGAAAACTCAAACTGAGTCTGGAAACATAGCTGGGATATAGGTTAATGGAAACAGGAGGTGGTCTAGGCAGAGGTTGTTGTGTGAACAAAAGCTGAGAGGCAGGAGCATGATATTCTCTTAACAGCTTTAGAGAAGCAGAGCTCCGTCTTATTGGCTATAGAATTGGTTTTACCCCTCCCCAAAAGCTGCACAGCACAATAGCCCCAATCCATATGCTAACCTACTGCACAGAAAAAAAAAAACACCCAATTAATTGCCTCCTGGAAGAATTCAGGGTGAATGGAAGGGCAAAGAGTGGCCATGAGGAGGGCTGGTCCTGGTGGTGAGGAAGAGGGAACCCCTGTGGCAAAGCAGACAAACCACACTGATTTCTCAGTCTTGCCAACAATGTGCCCTGGCTATAGAGAGTGGCTGACAAGCTTTGCAAAGTTAATTAATGAAAGATTCAGTAAACATTACCAGTGAGGCTTTCTAAAAGTTGCTGCCACTTTCATTCTGGAACATTCTCTGTCTGCCAGCTCTGGACTGGATCCAGTCAGAGGTTGACACTGACTTGGCTTCGTAAGCTGTGTAATGTTTCTAGGTGACCCTGATCAAACTCTTTTTCTTGGAGTTATCTTGAAGTTTTGCTTGTGGATTTTCATAACAACATTTTTCTTTTTTTGGTCTGGGCAAGCAGCTCCTTAATTCTAATTTTTTGGCACAGATCTCTTTATTCAATACGTGCACTTTCCTAAAGCCTTTGAGGAAATATAAACAATGATACTTGTATTTCTACAAATTTTTTTACTGTTTTTGAAATATTTCTAGGAGAGAGACTATTTGGGAAAAGGAAATTGTTCAGTAAAGAATTATTGAGAGAGGAGACAAGAGATGGTCATAGTAGTTGAATATGGCCCAAGAACATTAAACACACACATGAAAATATTATGTTGGAACTCTTCAATTTGCACCATGACTGTATGCTAATAAAAAATTGAAAACCTTTCAGTATTTATTCTATGTTATATTCTTTTCCACACCTCTAATCTCCACCCATCTGAACATAATGAGGATTCCATCTACATCCCAAGCTCTAACAAGGCTGCTCTTGCCAAGATCAACAGCAACTTGACTATTGTCAGATCCCATTCCGCTTTCTAGCCTCATTTAAGAGCTAGCAACAATAGTCATCAGGTGAACCAGGCTGCCCACAGCACTTTCCCTTGGTAGCTTCTGGAATGGTCCTCACTTGATATGTTCTTTTTCGTATTCCACATGAATGTTTAGTTTGATTTCTTTAGCCATTTCATAAGAAAGTCACTGATGCCACATCACTGATAGTTCTAGTGACCGAAACATGTGTAGTTGAAATATGTTATTCCTCTTTTTCCTTATGGTGATTTGTTTGTGTGTTTATTATATTTTATAGTGAGTTTATAGCTGGTTGAACTAAATCATTTGGGATCCTGAGGGAGCCTAGTTTAGAGAAAGTTGTATGCCATAAAGTTTGGAATTTTCTTAAATCGACTTCAGGGTTGGTTTTCCAACCATTCGTTTAAAAATAATACGATCCTCTTTTCAACGAAAGACTTTCCCTTTAAGCAGCTCACATCTTGATGGATTGGTTTCCTTTCTCCACCCTTCAACTATATCTTGAGAACATTGTCCATGTCTCGTATTTCCTTTATTTTGCCTCATGGTAAGTTTGACTTTGTGACCCATCCCATGGCCCCAGGAAATAATCTTGATGGCTGATTGTGGAGGTGCAAATTGACACCCTTTCCCCCTATTTGTATCATCCTCTGGGAATTGCCAACTCTTCTGTGGTGAATTTACAGCCAAGCTGTGTGAGTGACACTGTGATGTTCCTACACTAAAGCATAGTAGATCCCACTCAGTCTTCGACTGATAGTGACGAGTTCTCAAAAAAAAAAAAACCCAACATTTTCATAGGTAGTCAGGTAGTAAAATACCATAAGAAACTTTAGGAATATGTCGTTTTTAAGGGCAACTGGTCTTTCCACTGGTCTTAGCCTAAGAGCAAACAGTAACTCTGTCTATTCCCTTCTTGAATTTCCTCAAGACTGAAATCTAGAAAGTCAGGATTCAGTTGAAATATTGACATTTGAATTTATCCCCCTTTTCAGGCTTTCTAGTAGTTGCCTTTCCATGGTGAAAGGCCAGAGTCACCCTCTGTAACCTTTGCTGATTTAGGTTTGTCAAGCAACACTTGCCGATTCCATTACCTCATTTGGCTCATTAGCCTCTCTACTAAATAAAACAAAAAGAGCCATCAAGGTTAAGTGATTTTTACAGATCACATTTCTCGTTAGTAACACAGCTTATGGGAGAACTTGATATAACTTATTCCACTCAGAGTACTTAAGGCATACAACAAAGGCTCCTTATAGACCCAACAGGGAAGCCCTTGGTAGGGAAATTCATAGGACAGCACTGCTTTAAGAAAGAGGAAGCACAGGAAAGCAGAGTGAGGAAGACGCATGAAGCTCCTGCCCAAGATGGACGTAGGTTAGAATTTTCCTGTTACTTGTCTGCCCATACCACCAGAGGCAGCAATAGTGGGGACTCAGAATTCTATTGAAGTGACCAGAAGATCCATTGGAGGGGTGAGTGCATTCCTGACCCGTGGAAACGGAGCA
>LOEQ01005987.1:82903-107473 GCA_001685075.1 Bramus lutescens | reverse complement strand
GGGAGGAGGGGAGGAGATGGAAATTTTTAATAATCATAATAATAAAAAATAAAATAATTAAAAATAAAATACTTTACAATAGTTTTGACTTTTGTATGTTTTATACAAATTTTGTAAATTGATACAAATATAATATCAATTTTGTTATAACATACTGAATCCACATTTCTAATCTTTTTCAAGGTATTGTACCTATATAGCTCATTTAATAACTTAATGCAAAAATCTAGAACTTGAACGTAATTATTACCAACTGTTTAGGATAATAAGGAAATTCAGTTTTGTATTTAATGGCTCCATTTAAACTTGTAGTTATATTAGGTATGCTTTCAAAGTTTAACAGATATATTTTAAATACATAGGTCATCTTCAAATACTTCAGAAATCTACAGAAAATGGCATTTCAAATGCTTTAATAACAAAGGTTCTCTTTTTTATGACAGTGAGACGTATCTGCTCCTGGCAGCACTAATCTACTTCAAAGAAGATAATGGGCATAAAAGAAACTCAATATGGAGTTTGCTTTTGCTTTTTTATTGGCAAAGGTAAGCCATTGGGCAAGGAAAATGCCCTTGCTACCCTACTTGGACAAACAGGACACAAAAGAGACTGACTGCCAAACTTATCAAGACATGGAAGTACAGTTCTCCAGTTTACCAAGAATTCTACTTCACAAAAGTCTGTTGAACATTCTAGGCCTTAATCCTGAAGATAGATGCCCCAACATTGCAGAGAAACTTTGGGGGACTTCCCAGGCAGCCATCTGTTTCTGTCATTTCTTACATTTTTTGGAGGTCACTTGCTTACACTTCCTGCTTACTCAGTTATTATTTCCTTCTCAGGTCTCTGAGGTAGTTAAAGACCAACTAGTGACATTTATCATTTTCCTTGTTTAAGAGACTCAGAAAAACAATTCACTAAAGAAGTGTAAAATGTATAAGGTTGGCAGATATCAAAAGATAGTTTGGGATGGTAATGCAAGTTGTAATAGAAAGTAAATTAGCTAAAAGACTTTGAACTCACAAAGATAGAATAGATAATATAGTATTTTCTCTGAATTTGTCAAATTTGTACTTAATTCCTTTATATATATTGTATACAACTAATGTATTTATTGTATGTAGTTTTACTTATATTAGTTATAGCCTTCTTTTTCATTTTAGACAAAAGGGGAACTATAGCAGTATTTATTTGTGTTTTAATACATAAAGCTTGCCTGAAGATCAGAGTGCAAAGCTTGCCACACTAGTCAGCCATACAGTCTAGGCAGAGGTGGCTCACACCTTTAATCCCAGCAGCCACATTTGTTATCCATAGAAGTCAGGCATTGGTGGTGCATTCATTCAGTACCATCAGTAAGAGTGCTATAAAGCAGGATAAGAATTTTCAGTCGAAGATTTTAAAGATGTCAGAGATCTATAGCAGTTGGCCGTTTGCTTCTCTGATCTTTCAGCTTGAACACCATTGTCTGTCTCTGGGTTTTTATTAGTCATGCTACAGTTTTCTATTTTTCTCATATTTGTTTTTAATGCCCTTTTGTTTTAATATAAACATCCTGATTTCAAGAAATTTCCAATTTACTCATTTATTTAAATATGGACACAGAGTTCCAATCTTATAATCCATCTCTGTTGTTATTTGTTACTCAGATTGTCTTAGCTCTGTCTGTTGGTAGTTGTTCTAAACCGATCTCTGTATCTTTTTATCTATGCCATGTCATTCTTTGAGCAATATTTTGCCTTCTTGAATTAACATAGTCCAAACTCCTTTTGTACTTTTGACACTCAACAAAAGTAGTCAGAAATAATAATATCTCCAAACAACCCTGTTACAGAAAAATAATATTAAAGATTCAGGATCTGAGATTCAGTTATGATCCTTATAAATGCACAGTGATCTTCTGTATTCTTGGCTCTGCATTAAGTATTCAAGTGGCTATAGATAAAAAATGTGTGTTAAAAACTGATTCTGTCCTAAACATGACATTATTCCCTAAGCAATACAAGCTTTCAATTATTTACATAGCTCACTTTTATCATTGATAATCTGAAAATGGCTTAAAGGATTAAAATAGAACACACATAAAGCAGAGACAAATACCACATTATTTTATATCAGAAGTTTGAGAATGCACAGATATCAGTATCTGTGTTCTAGAACCAGCTACCCATGGATATGGAGGAACAGCTATATTTGAAAATCTCCAAATCCAACATTTTAGGGGTCATTCTACCTCTATTCTTTTATTTTCAAAACTTTTTTTAAATAAAATTCAATCTTATTCTCATTTTTCCTTAGCTAAGTCATCCAATTTCCCATCATCCCATTCCTATGTTTGGTGTTCATGTCCTCCCCAATCTATGCCAAATCATTCTTTTTCACAGAATAATGCTTCATGACCTAACACCTCATGCCAGACACCTCAATCATCAAAATTTGTGAATGTCACTATTTGCTTTTAAATTATTATTTAAAAATTGATATTTAATTATTAGTTTTAAATTTTCATCTTATTCTGATATTTTCTATCTCTTTGCCTATTATATCTTCTTTCTCCTATATATTTATCAAGATAAAATATAATTTATTTTAATTTTTACCTGTTAATAATATTTACAACTTTATTGTCTCCTTAATCATCTTTCCTTAACATTTAATTTTATAAGTACTTCAATGGGCTACCACAAATTAAAATTACAATTTAAAGGATGTGATACAATTGACATTGAAAATTTAAAAAAAGGAAAAAAAAGAATTCTAAAATGCCAATAACCAGGTGAGAAATACACATATGCCACATTGATGTAGTGCTCCCCTTTCACTACACCACATAGCAAATTACATAGCTCTAATAAGAAGCTCTTAATAGTTCAAAAAGATTTCATAATAAAGCAAATACTAATAAATAGGCAGGTGCTAATATTTAGCTGAATAGCTGAGCACTGACTAGTATGTATTCTGATTTAATCCTTGGGTTGCAGTTTAAACTAAAATGCTATACCTTGTAGCGTGCCAGATTGGGAAGATGTTCAAAGTACTACTACCATGACTCTATACCCTTGATGACGGATCCAATTTTTCTCCTTATTAAGTGTGTTCTTCTTAACTGTACAAGAACATTGCAGAGTAGCATATAGTATATGTGTACATGTATATGTACTTGTCTGGGCAGAACCATAGTTTTCATTATGGGTGATTAGAATGAGAGATTTGCCCTTTAAAAAACTATGCAAGTTGAAATGAGACAGGGGTAGACAGTAGCTTGAAATAGGTTGAGTCCTACAGTAAACATGGACCCTAACTTTCCTAGAGACTGAGAAATTTGATCTTTGCAGTGTTTGAACTGGAAGGGGGCAATTTTAGGTAATTTTTATTCATATTTAGCTTCCTATAGCACTACAGACACTAGAATCCAAGCAACATGAGAATGCAGAGAACTGTGTAGAATATTGGGCTACTAGGCCTTCTCCACTATGATGATCTTTCTAGTGTTCCAGATAAAAAAGCAGAACTGGTATTTGAACAGACATTTAAAAACCCATTTCACCACTTTAGTTCTCAGAAAAATTGGCAGCTCCATTGTTTATCCCTCAATATTCAACCAGGCATTTGGTCCCATGTTTGTTTGCCGCTAGAGCCCCCACTTACCACCAAGGACATCAATCTTCCTTCATTCACTTCACCCTGACTTGCTTATACAAACTACTCTGTGGTCACTTCACTAAAGAGCACACTGATTTCTTCTGGAATTTCTCTAACATTTCCACTGGAGTAAAGCATTTCTAGCCATTCATGTTTGACTAGGAGTAGAGTCCATTTTACCATGCTTTGTGAAAAAATGAAGATAAAATCAACTTATATTTCAAGATAGTGCACCCAATGACTTTAAGTTTTCTCCCCCAGTTCATATTAAATTACAGGGAAATAAAAATTTACTGTACTATGAAGATGTAGAGAGTAGAAGAATCAATCATCAGACCTGAGATTTCAATGCATGTCTAGACAATAAAAATAGAAATGCATGTCAATATATTTCAGAGAGGAGCGAGCTGTAACTGAGCAGCCTCAGAGAAGATTCTTTGAGAAAAATCACCAACATTCAGTATATATAATTCTAGAAGGTTTTTAGACAATGGTTCTCAACCTTCCTAATGTTATGATCCTCTAATACACTTCCTCATGCTGTGGTGAATCCCAACCATAAACAATTATTACTACTTCTACTTCATAATTGTAATTTTGCCACTGTTCTGAGTTGCAATGTAAATATCTTTATTTTACAATGGTCTTAAGTGACCCCTGTGAAAGGGTTGTTCAAGTCCTAAAGGGGTTTCAACCCACAGGTGGAGAAAACCACTGCCTAGTATCAGAGAGAATTGATAAATTGAGGGAGGAGTAGATGAGGGGAATGTGGAGGGAGTAGGAGGAAGGGAGGGAGTGGGAACTGAGATTTGTATGCAAATTTTCAAATAATAATAGAAAAAGAAGTTGGACTCATATGCCAAAAACTTTAAGTCTTTGAAGAAAGAAATTTAAGAAGATATTAAAAAATGGAAAGATCTCCCATGTTCTTGGATAGATAGGCACAATATAATAAAAATGGCAACCTTACCCAAAGCAATCTACAGATTTAGTGCAATCCCTATCAAAATCGCAACACAATTCTTCACAGCCCTCAAAAGAAAAATACTCAACTTCATATGGAAAAATAAGAAACTGAGAATAGCTAAAACAATCCCGTATAACAAAGCAACTTCTGGAGGCATCACCATCCCTCACTTCAAACTATACTATAGTGCCATAGTAATTTAAACAACTTGGTATTGGCATAAAAACAGATATATGCACCAACAAAATCAAATAAAAGACTGAAGATGAATACATAAAGGGGGGAAATGTGAGTCAAATAATCCCAAACTGACTCCAAAAAGAGTATTCTAAAGTTTTTCTTTATCAAAGGGGAAAACTCATGGAACAGGAATGGGGTCCAACCTCAAGATGTGGAGCACAAGAAGGAGAAACTGAGCTGGGCAGGCTAGTGGCTTTCTCTGGGTGCCCAAAAGTCAAGCCCCAACCTAGTCCAGCCTCCCAAAGGCCATTGGTAAAAGAGGTTCCCCATCACCTCCTGCTTCTGTCTAAATAAAAGAGTTCCAAAACCAATACAGAACTATATACACTAAGACAAAATATCAAGTATAAAAATTAAAATTATAACCAGCATAAACAATATCAAGCAAGAGTCATATGCTAAATGTTTTAATAATCATTCTATCCTAAGGAGTCTAAGTCTTGTATTAGAAATGGCTTGACTAAGTCATGAGAGAAAAGTAACCATGACTATCTAGTCTTCAACCCCATTAAAGACCTCAAAAAGGAAATAATACTTTAGTAAACAGGAAGTGTAATCAAGTAACTTCCAAAATGTGCAGTAGATGACAGAAACAAATGGCTACCTAAGTAATCACCCAAAGTCTCATTTGCAAAGTTGAAGCAATCAACTTCAACTTAAGGCCTAGGGTAACTGAGAGATCATTTTCAGAGGCAGGAAAATATTTCAAAACCGTATTACTCTGTCTTGGCAAGGTTTGGCAATCTTTTTTATTGTATCCTGCTTGTCCTGTCTGAACATCATGCACATTGTCAGTGGTCAAGGCATGGGCAGTTCCTTGCCCAAAGGCCGGTTTTGCCAAGAAGAAAACAAACTCCAAATGGAGTGTCTTCAGAGTCCAACACTCTCTCAGAATTGCCAGGAGCAATCGTGTCTCACATCAACAGAACCCTAAGTTATTTAAATGCCATGTTCTACAGAAGTGGTTGAAGTGGTTGGAGATTACATATCTATGCAGAATATAATCTCTATGTATCTAAAGAATGTAATTAGTCTGACTATAAGTATGACAAATATGAATGACTTGACCTGTAATACTTAATACCTATATAACTTAAAGACTAAGACCTCATATTAGTATAATAAACAATCTTTAAATAATTGTACAGCAAATAAGGGAAATGATCTCAAAATATAAACAATGTACAAGTATCTTGAATACAAGTCAAAATGTATAATCAATATGATAAATATATCCTAAAATTGTGCCAATATTCAAAATATGTTAAACAAAGGTAGAAACATGCATACTTACAATCTGATAAAATAACTTTGCATAGGTGTACAAATATTGTAAACAGAAATAGGAGCATATTCAATATAACAAATATAGTTTGAACTTGTATCAATATACAAGAATCTATACCAATGTAAATTGTCCATAAATAATAGCTCACTATATGTACATTATGGAATTAGCAAATGATAACCAGACTACAATCCACAGCTCCAGAGAAGCTAGGTAACAAGGAGAACCCTAAGAGGGATGCTTCGATTACCCTTGGAAGGGGAATTAGATGAGATCTCTGAGTAAACTGGGGGCAAAGGGGTGGTAGAGGGAACAGGATGGGGTATGAAAACATGACGGAATAGGATGGTTGAGTTTTTGGAGGAGGAAAGGAGTGGGAGAGCAATAAATGAGATATTATGATAGAGAGAGCTATTATTGCATTAGTGAGAAACCTGGTGCTGGGGAATTTCCCAGGAATCCATAAGGATGATCCCAGCTAAAACTCCTAGTCTTAATGGAGAGAGTTCCTGAATTGGCCTTCCCCTTTTATCAGATTGGTGAATATCGTAACTGTCATCATAGAGCCTTTTCCCGTGTAACTGATGGAACCAGATGCAGAGAACTGGGAATCCAGACAAAAAGAGGGAGAAGGGATTATATGATCAAAGGGTGTGTGTGGGGGGGGTCAAGATCATGAAGGGGAAACCCACAAAGACAGCTGACCTGAGTTTGTGGGAGCTCATGGACTCTAGACCCATGGCTGGGGAGCCTGCATGGACTGAACTAGGCCCATTGCATATAGGAGACAGCTGCGTAGCTTGGTCTCTCTGATGGGCTCCCTACAGTAGGACCAAGATCTATCACTGGTAAATGAGCTAGCCTTTTTGAGTCCATTCCCTGTGGTAGGATACCTTTCTCAGCCTTGAGGCAGGATAAAGGATTTTGCTTCTGCCTCTACTTAATGTGCCAGGCTTTTTGACTCCCCAAGAGAGGAATTATCATTTGGGAGGAGTGGATAAAGTGTGGGCTGGGAGGGGCAGGTTGGCGAACTGGGATAGCAGAAGGGGTAGGAGGGAAAACTGTGGTTGGAACGTAAAATGAATAAAAAATAAATAAATTTTAAAAAAGAAATGGGACTCATTAACTCATTCTGCAGTTAGTAGTTAAAGGGCTGTATATTGACCATCTCCTCTGTGCTCATAGACAGATGTTTAGGCGGAACACCACGAACAGTGCTTTAAAGGATATCTGCATTCACCTAAGGGCTAAATCCTCTTTTCTTTCCACCATGTGAGTAATCACCAAAATATACAAAAGATGAATTTCCATCATTTTGCTTAAATATGAAGTTCCATGACTATCAACAGTACTTACCATGAACCAGGAAACCGGAGGCAGCCACTTTATTACTTCTTCTTAAGTACAAACAGGCGTCCAATGCATTCAGATGTTTTAGGAAGCTTAGATTGCCAAGAGGAGACTAATGGAGACTGAACGACTGACATCAAATTCCAGAAGAAGCATGATAGAAATTCAACATGTTTTTGAAAGTCTAATTTACTATTTAGAAAAGTCTGAGACATTTCATTCATATTGTAAAAGAGAAACTGGAAACAGAGTTCTTGGAAGTTAAAAATGTGATTGCCGAGGAGAAAGTATCATGAGAAGTACTGGAAGATAAACCCAAGGAAATCTTCCAAACTAAAGAACAACATCAAAAAAAAAAATTCAAATACATGAGGCTCTACTTCCCAGTAGCATGGCATTAACAAAGTGAGTAGGCAGAACGTATAGAAGAGAGAAACATTACAGTTTTAAATTCTATGTATGTATAAGTCTTCAAATGAAAAGGGTTTGCTATGGAATGCTCATAAAAATGTCTAAATTAGGTTGGGTGTGGTGGCTACCAGCAACCAGAAGGCAGAGGTCAGTGGATATGTGGATCTCTAGGAATTTGAGACTAGCACATTCTGCATATTAAGCTTCAAAAGTTAGGTGGGGCTACATAGTGAGACCCTGTCTAAATCAATCAATAAATATCCACAGAAATAATGGCTAAATGATCTTTACACTATGATGAGTGTCTCAATAAAGGACCAAAGACGATGAAATCAGTCAACCAGGGACTGAAACCTTTGGAACCAGGAGATAAAAGAATTCATTCCTCCTTTTAAATTGTTTGCTGGATATTTTGTTGCGCTGGTGGAAAACAATCACAATGGCCTAAATTGGCCTTTCTAAGAAATAAGCTCATGACTGGTTACAGCACAGTGATCTGTTTTGATCCATGTCTGAGAAATCTGAACTAGAGCAGGAATGGGTAGGCACAGGAGAATGTGCTGATGGGTCGCTTCAGATTTGTATGCATGCCTAGGCTTGTCAGGGCAAGATTGTGAAGGGTTTTACTTTGACTAAAGGATGGCCCTGAACACATGTTTAAGATGTGATTATATAGGTCATTACTGTAAATGAATAAACCACAAGTGCAAACAGACCTGATAGATGCTATGATGCTGATGAGTTCCCAAGGGAAGAGTAAGGAAAACAGACGAGTGAACACAGGTGGGAGATTCCCAGTAAAGGAGGATAAATACTGCCCAGAGGCACAAAGCTACAGTCATGTTACCATGTTAGAGAGTCCCAAAGCTTTTCTGACCTCCTCACTTATACCTTACTTCACCCTACCCAACATCCTTCAAAGCTGAAAATTGAAGTTGAAAAAATGAAGATTATGAAAACATTCATATTATTTCCCCACCTAACTAAAGAAGGTAGGTCTAACTAGAATTTTGATGAAGCTGGAATCTTTGATCATTATTTCATGACTATACTGAAACTGTATTTTTAAATTATGCCTAGAAAAATCAACAAATAATAACACATGTAATTACTTGGTGCCAGATAATTGTCTGTATTCTGTCAAGCACGTTTTAAATAAATGCTGATTGGCCAGGCAGGAAGTATAGGTGGGTCAACCAGACAGGAAGTAGAGGCAGGACAATGAGAACAGAATTCTGGGAAGAAGGAAGCCCATTCCTCACAGTCCTGCCCAGACCACAAAAGAAGCAGGATGTGACCTGGCCCGCTGAAAAATGTACTGACCCATGTGGCTAACATAGATAAAAATAATGGGTTAATATAAGCTACAAGAGCTAATAAGAAGCCTGAGCTAATGGGCCAATCAGTTTATAATCTTCTGTAGATTTCTGTGTGATTCTTTGGGGCCAAACGGCTGTGGGAACTGGGAAGACAGAAACCCCAACAGCAGGCCCTCATGTTACAATTACTGAAATTTTCATCTTGCCACCCAGGATAAATTAGGCCTATCAAAAAAAATTTAGGAAGACAGTGGGAAAATAAAGCTGTAGATATATTAGGCATCAAATCCACAGGGTAGAAGAAGGCAAGTCATGGATTCAGTGTGAAGTCTTCTAGAAAAACATGCAGGCATCTCTGAATTTTTCAGGCTCCTGGCAGACTTGAACTTCAAATATGCTAGGAAGATGCTGCTATTGCCATTTGAAGGTCATGCTGGGGCAGGATTCCCTCCTTTGTGGAGTTGGGTTATTTCTTGACTACACTGTATGTCTCTGGCCAGTGATACATTTCTTAAAGGGTCTAGAGTGAGAATAAGGACTAGATCTTCTACTCTGGAGTTTGAGATCTAGTTACTAGATAACATTGAGTGGGAAGAATCCAACTTAACTTGCGCATACCCTGAATCTCTGGTTTTATGAACTGATGAGTCTCACCTTGCATGTATGTGACCATGTGAGAAATATTTCATACCTTCTAGATTCTGGCCATCTCTTTCCACCTCATTCTTTGTTAAACAGCTGTGGCCAGATGCTGAAAAAAAATCTCCAAGCAAAGTTTTGCAAGTAAGCTACTTCATCCATGTTCTTGGTGGCTATTATCCTGCTTTCCACAATCTGAGTAACAGATATTACCAAATGTTTCAATAAAGTTCAGGTGGAATGTGTTCCAGTCTCTAGTAAAACAGAACTTGTGGTGAGGAATAACATTGTAGACCAAGTTTAAATCTAGACCTAGTTCTCCAGCAGATCTAAGGCCTCCCTCTCCCCAGTCATGATTGTTCCATCTCCAACATGCCATGGGTACTAATGATCCTACATTTATCTTTTAGACTACTATCCTCAATAACTTCTGTTCATGCCTGTCTGTTGACTAAAGTTTCAGTCCCACCCAGTCCTACAGTCATTCAGTCCCAAAGAAATACACAGAGGCCTATATTAACAATTATAAACTGATTGGTATAGTTGCTTCTTATTAATTAATTCTTACATCTTATTTTAACCCATTATTCTTGTCTGTGTTAGCCATGTGGCTTGGTACCTTTTTTTGCAAGACTGTCACATCTTGCGTCCTTTGTGTCTGGGTTATCACCACAGATGGCAACTTCCCTCTTCCCAGAATTCTTGTTGCCCCACCTTTACTTCCTGCCTGGCTACTGGCCAATCAGCATTTATTTAAAATTAAGTGACAGGGTATAGACCATTGTCACAGCACCTGTCATCTACTCTGACAACCTCTACAATCTGAATTCATAACTGCGATTCATACAGAGCACGGGAAAACCCATCTTGTACCAGATTTAAGTCAAAAGAACTGTCTACTCTGCCAAGGTAGCTACTGTGGTAAATGTGACAAATGTCCACAGCACAAAAATGTTTTTAATTGCATGGATTTTCTGAAGATTTGTAAATAGTTCTTCATAAAAATGAAAAATGGCTAGAGGCCAGAAACTGCCAACTGGTAAATCTAGTCTGGTTATCTTAAGAGCATAGGTTCTCAACCTTCCTAATGTTGTAATTTTTTAATACAGTTCTTTAGCTATGGTGACCATCAATCATAAAAATTTTTGTTGCTACTTCACAACTGTAATTGTTCTGTTATGAATTATAATGTAAATATCTATGCTTTCTGATGGCCTTAGACAATCCCTATGAAAGGGTTATTTGACCCATTCTGTCACAACCCCCACGCCTGTTCCCCATAAAGGGATCACAACTCGTATCTTGAGAGCCAGTGTCTTAGAGTGAAATGATAGGGCAGTTCTAACAAATATAGGGAGATTAAGTTAGAAACAACAACAACAAACAAAAAACCTCCAAGCATCAGTACTTGAAATAGTAAAGAAAATGAGGGATATTTATAAGGCAATGGCAGTAGGAATGGAAACATGAACATGGTTTTACAAATAGTAAAATGTATTTATAAGACTTAAGAGTCTTATATGTTATGAGAATAAGGAAGTGGAAAATCAAGGATAAAGCTTTAAGTAATTAGTAGAGAAGTGCCATCCATATGTATCAGTCAAGGGAATAAAGCAATGTGGAGAGTAAGGAGGACTCTGACTGGCACGTGAGGAATTTGAGTGGTCTATGAAAGGCAGTGCTCAGTACATAAATGCTAAATACATGTGCTGAGAGCAGATGTATTTGGAGCACATTTCTGAGACAATTGACTAAGGGAGACACTTAAGAATAATAAGTGGGTTACAGCTGAACTCTCACATGTGGCTAAGGCTACTGAACAGAGCTGATAGAAAAGGCAGTGAAATCTTCAGATTAATATACTAACTATGCAGAGAAGGGTTGGAAAATATACCTGCATATGAAGAATTATCCTGAGAGTAGTAAGAAAATTGTTGTGGAATATTTGCATACTGTGTGACGATAAATTGCTGGGATTTATTTAATAAAGAGCTGAACAGCCAGTAGCTAGGCAGAGGGCATAAGTGGGACTTCAGGAAGTAGGGGATGAATTGAGGTGTGACAAAGATGCTAGGAGACATGGAAGATGCATGATTGGCTGTACATGACAGACTGTAGATGAAAAATATGGGTTAACTTTAGTTATAAAAGCCAGTTTAAAACAAGCCTAAGCAAAGAACAAGCTTTCAAAATTAATAATAAGACTCCGTGTCATGATTATGGAGCTGGCTGGTAGAATAGAAAATTAATAGTATTATAGAAACAAACCATAAGGAGGAGAAGTAGTTAATCAATGCTGTGCAGATCAATGAAATATTATCTACTCACCTGACAATAGGGAGAGGATTGGTGAGATCCAAGGGATACTGTCAACAGAGGGCTGTGGGACTCGGGCTGTCATGGGTATAATATGTAGTGAAAGTTGGAAAATTGAAGAAAAAACTGTGACATTCTTTATATAAGCAATATGTATGAGTATACACATTGTTGTTACATACATATGTAATGCATATAATGTAGGACTGAAGGAGATCACTATTAAAGTCTCAAGAACACCCCTACCACAGTCTGAGTGCACAATGACAGTAGAGACACTAAACATGAACATTTGATTCGAAAGTAGTAACTGAAATTTTTTGAACCAGAGCTAAGTTTGGGACTAAATTTGGGTCTCAAATTGGCATCAGAGAAGTTTTATAGTATTATAGACCTAATTTCTGTCATTTTGTACATGTCTACTACTCTAGTTTGTCACTTAAGGAACAACAAAAAAAGTTTACTTTAAATCATTGTTTAGAAAGATGTGATTAAAATTGGAGAAAAATACTTCAAACAATAATTAGAACATCAGAAACAATATCCATGGTAATTTACAAAGTTGTTTCATATGTAAAGGAAGAAAAGAATTCAAGAATTAGAGCTGGAGAAAGCAGTTAGGTAGGGAGAACTGGCAATTGATGAAAATGAATGTGCATAGCAAATAATAATTGAACACTATTTTCCGTACTAATATTTAGTTGTATGGACCAGAAAATTACCATGAGGACCTCAAGGAACCAAGAAATTGTACAAAACTGATTTGAAATGGCACCCATCTGAAATTTCACAGATTTGTAGAAATGAATACTTTGCTCATTGAAATTTACTATTTGTATTTCAAATAATTGGGCCTCTTTTTAAAAAGCATTTTATACAGGATGTCACTAACTTCCAATATTGTATCAAACATTTCTTAAGTATTCTGGAATAAGGACAATAATAAATAACCTTCTTGAACATTGGAAATTTTGAAGTAATGTGAATTATATTTAAATTTAATGCAATATTTTTTCAATGATACACTGGTATGCATTTTAATATAAAAATACTTTTATTCATGTAGAGTAAGCATTTCTGCTCTGGAAGATACCCTGATCTCCTTCATCATTCTCAGGATACTGCTATAAACTTATGGTTTGTGATAAACTGGCATTTTTAGATATAGACCAAATAAACAATAGCTTACTAAAATTACCTACCTCTTCCACTTTTAGTTCAAATTGACTGCTCAATTTGCTTTTCTTAATCAACTAAGCCAGCATTTATGTATTAAGACATGTAAAAATATAAAAACAAAACAAAATCTTGGCTGCTTATGTTACCAAACTTTAAAGTTTTGAGTCAATTTGGTCCAATCATGAATGAACATTTCCCTAAAAGCAGACTTGCACTTTATATATAGTGCAGTGCTCAAAATTCCTACAGCTTAGATTTAATCATTTTATGTTTTACTTCTGTGCATTAAAACTAGTAAGGAAGACACTGAAAATGAGACTTTCCCTGACTTCTTATTAAATTTTTCCTAGTTTTCTAATTATGCAACTAATTTTTCACTGATTAGCTAGTCACACTCCTTTGTTCATCAGTCATACTTCACAAGTTTCATTTTCGACAAATCTTCAACCTGATTAGAAGTGGAAATGGAGAAAATCCAACCTTCCTAGCCTCGAAAGGGAGCATACAGACGAGAGAGAACAAAAAGTCAGAAATAAATTCTTTATTTACTTACTTGCTTATTTAATTTTAGAGGAAGGTTCTCATTATATAGTCCAGGCTGATCCTGAATTCATGATTCTCCTGTCTCTACATCAGGAGTGCTGATTTCCTACTTGCCTAAGACAAAATATTTAAATAGAGTAACAACATAATTGAAAAGTCATGGGGAAGAAGTCTACACACTGTGCATATTTTTTAATTTTTATTTTTTTAATTTGTTTCTATATCCTGAGCACAATTTCTCCTCCTGCCTCTCCTTAGCCCCATACCATCTCCCCCTCCTCCTCCTCCTCCATCTCCATTTTTCTCTTCAGAAAAGGGCAGGCCTCCCATGGCTATCAACCAGCCATGGTATATCAAGTTGCAGTGAGGCTAGGAACCTCCTAGCCTATTATGGTTGGAGGGAGCAATCTTAAGAGGTATGGGTCCCACGAACAGGCAGCAGAGTCAGAGACAACCCTGCTCTCACTGTCAGGAGTCTCACAAAAAGTCCAAGCTACAAAACTGTCCCATATATGCAAAGAGCCTAGGTCAGTCCCATTCAGGCTCCCTGGTTGTCAATTCAGTCTCTGTGAGCACCTGTGAGCCCAGGCTAGTTGATTCTGTGGAGTTTCTTGTATTTTCCTTGACCCCTCTGACTCCTACAATCCTTCCTTCCTCCCTATTTCACAGGTTTCTCAGAACTCTGCCTAATGTTTGGCTGTGGGTCTCTCTGTATCTGTATCCATCAGTTACTGGGTGAATATCATTAGGAATCATTTCATTGATTGTTCTTTCAGGTCCTGTTTGGTTCTATCCTAGGTCTCTAGATTATCTTAACTCTGGGTCCAGGTCCTCCAAGCAGTGTCAGGGTGAGCTTATTCTCATGGTATGTATGGACAAATATAGTATGTACTTATAAGTGGATATTAGCCATAAAGTAAAGGACAACCATGCTGCAACTTACAGACCCCAAAAAGCTAAGTAACAAGGACGGCTCAAGGAGGAGGATGCATGAATCTCACTGTGAAGGGGAAATAGAATAGACATCATGGGTGGTGGTGGGTTGCAAAAGGTGAGCATGGGAACAGGAGGAATCAGGTTGCGGGGAGGATGAAGGCAGATTATACTGGGAGACAGTTGAAATCTGGGAGCACATCTAGGAAGAGCTAGAAACCTAGTGCAATGGAATGATCCTAGCTAAAACACTTAGCAATGGGGTATAGGAAGTCTAAGCTGGCCCTCTCCTCTAACCAGTAAGACCACCAGTGGAGGGGTTAGGACACCAACCCAGACACAAACCCTTTTGTCCTGCCTACAAGGTGTGCTGGGGTAAAAGTGGCACAGAAACTGTGGGAGTGGCCAACTAATGACTGGTCTAGCTTAAAAATGTTTTAAAGGGAAAGCACTTTTGTGATTTCAGCAGGTACACAAATATTATGACAAATTGTGTTGAAAACTATCCCCATATTATCACTGTTTTGTGTAATTGTAAGGTTTGGCCTAAATTAATTCTTTTCACTCCAAATAACAACTTCACATCATCACATGGAAAATGGCAATCCTATGGCTATCTCATTGTTGATCTATTCTTTCAAAATTTTAGATCATAGTAAGCAAATATTTTATCCTTCTTAAAATTTCTTCTTTGTACTGTGGATCACTGATTTAGATTCAGTAGCTTTCATTTAGGATTTTATCCCAGAATTAAGTTGTTTTTATTTGGGGGGTAGAAATATCAACCTAAGTGGGCAGACTATAAATTTTTATTAAGTTAAGTCACATTTATATTCCAAAAACTTCTTTTGGTTGCTCTTACACTACACACACACACACACACACAAACACACACACACACACACACCACGGCTTATGGTTTTAAATAGCTGCCATCTTTTGAATGTAACTCTAATGCCATTTAAAAACTACTACTTTACAAGAAATGAAGAATATACTTTTACATTTGGCTTTCTGAGTAAAAACTATGCTTTACTTAAAACTATCTTGCTTGCTATTGGATGAGAAAAGTGAGAAAGAAATTCTGCTTAGTGTTAACTGTTTTAAGAAGTCAAGTACTAAATAAATTCAGCTCATAGCTTTTCTACATCATTATTCAACATAACAATCATGACACATCACACTAATGCATTTAGATTAGACAAATATAAACAACACAATGCTATATGCTTTCACATCAACCTGCCACAAAACATGAAACAGGCATTTTGTATAACTTCCACCTTTAATATAGTAAAATATTCAGGCACTCTTAAATTCACATTAAATGAAAATTTAATTTTTAACAAAATTTTATTCAAAGTATTAGGAATACAATATTCCAAACATAGAAATAGTCAGGCTGTAGCAATGCTGCATAGATAGTGATATATAAGTTCCCTGGCACTCTGACTTCTTCCTAAATAGAACTTCAGTTTTCAAGTTGGTAGAAAATGGTAGCTCCATTAACTCCTCTTTCTGGGGATGGAAAATGGCTTCAATGGCGAGAAGTCAGATCACTTTATCAAAACTAATCTCCCAATTTATTTATAATTCCCTCTTTCAAAGATGAAAATTTAGAATGTAAGTATTATTGGAAGGGAACAAGAAGTAAACTACCTCTTAAGGTGATACCCTAATCAGTGCCTACTTTACTTCAACAAAACACTGAATGAAAGTTTAAAAATTACAACCACACCATTATGCTTACCCAAAATTGCCAACACGAATACTTTTTTACATAATACAATACAGGAATACAAAGAAAAAAATGATCTGCTCCCATTCTTTGACTTTCAGCAGAAAAGTTTACAATAGGATATGAAAAATAATTTTCATGGCAGAGCACTTACTCCACAGAGATACTTAAAACAGAATGAACTGGTCAACGAGAAATTGCTACATTTATTCTATAATAGTACTTTGCAAAAAGTATGGCAATTTACTTGGAAGCAATTGTATTGGAAATACTACTCATTAAGAAAACATAAGTTACCCTGAGAAAGACTCTTAAAAATACCAGTATTTTCAGAGTCCCTTACTAACATATGAAGAAGCAGTTTGTAGGCTCTAAACTCTTATTATTATCTACATCAACAATGTTTTCGTCTCAAAGGCATTTTAGCCTTCTCTGCTGTACTGGTAAAAGGTCATAGCCAAGACATTTGGGTATGATGGAGGAAGGGCACGCAGCAGTCATTATGAGCAGGTCTCTTCTTGCTCCAAGAGTTTATTCTTTGGCAAACAGTCTTGGGGTCAAACCTATGAGTCACACACATGAAGGAATCATCTATTAAGTAAATTGGTAGTTTTCTTAAAATAGTAAACACATTAGTCTATGTTCTCTAATGTACGCCTAGAAAATAAAGCATTAGGAATTCTTCATTGGCCAGTGCAGAGAACAGACAACTGTTTTTCTTTTCATTGGAGAGAAATGAAAACATACTTGAAAGTGCACTGCTATTTTTAACATCTCTTACACATTTACATTCAGCATTTTTATGGCCCTCTGTATACTTTTAGTATAAAATCATGCTTACCCACAATATCTTACATATCCCATAATTACTTAAGAAAAGACAGTGAGAGCAGCTACAAAAGTAGCAAGATATTTTCCACAAATAAAAATACAGTATACAAAAAATGGCAAGTTAGTGATGAATGGTAACACGAACTCTCAATAGTATCTTTCCTTGGTGTCCAAACTAAGATTTGACAAGTTTAAAGCCTTGTCCTGTGTCCAGCACTGTAGGAAGAAACCAACTCATTTTCAATCTTTTCAAGCACCTAAAACAAGTTTTGCAGATCCAAAAAAGATTCAGACCACATAACCAGTTTGCCAAATGCACTAATGGATATGTAATCCGAGGGAAATGTAACATCCAGTGCTTGGCTACATCATTTCCTGTTGGCAGGTGCAGCGTGTAGTCACTCCAGCGCTTGGCCACACCATACACGGCTCTCACTGTGCGGCCCTTCTCAGTCCAGCAGATGTTGTTGCTGGGGTTGCAGTTGTACTCTACCCAGTCTTTTGTGAAGTCACCCAGCTGTGGGGGGTCGGCTTCTTCAATATCTACTGTCTTCGCCAGCTCAGCTCCCTGAACTGCAATATACTGGTCATTAATCTTTCTCACTTCTTTCACCCACGGGGTTGAGTTCTCACTGTCTAAGATGATAATAAGCCGGGAACAGAAGGAACCATTCTTTTCTCTCCACCATTCTAAAAGCGTATCAAGGCGAAGTATGTCCCCACCTGTGAACAAGAAAAATCCAGTTCAGTGGTGAGTTCTGAAGTCTCTTGTTCCTTTAAATTTTTAGACTATTAAACAACAATAACAAAAATGAAAGATACTTTCAAAGTGTCTTTTGAGAAGATATTTTTATATATTTTTTTATTTTTTTTTAAATATTTATTTATTTATTATACATTCAATATTCTGCCTGCATGTATCCCTGTGGGCCAGAAGAATGCACCAGATCTCATTACAGATGGTTATGAGCTACCATGTGGTTGCTGGGAATTGAACTCAGGACCTCTGGAAGAGCAGTCAGTGTTCTTACCCTCTGAGCCATCTCACCAGCGCCCAGAAGATACTTTTAAAAACATACATTTAGACCTATAATTTACATAAAATATGCTATGGTAACTACAGGAAATTGATTTCTATACCTATGTTCCTTGATTTACAATAGGGTTACATACAGATGAAAGTCATTTTAAAATAAAAACAATATAAGTTGCAACAGTATTTAATATACGGCACCTTCTAAACATAGACATCAAAGCCTACTAACGCAGTACATTGTGACTGTGGCTGGCTGACACTGCCCAGCATTCTGAGATTATCACATTGCTGGTATGGTAGAGTATCAAAACATAAAATATGCTTTGTTTTTACACCACTGAAAAAGTATAAAGTTGAACTACTATAAGTTAGAAACTATAGATAAATTTAGTAAAATTATACAGAAAAGCAAACATTCTACAGTTGCGTAGTAAAAGACAGCTCATAATCCTCATGAAAACTGCCACTTGGCTTTTATGATGATAATTCATATTATGTTTTTGCATAATATAAAATCAAAGGAAGACTTTGTGAAACTTTAATAGAAAATTCAGTTTTATTAAACTATTAATATTGCTAATTAATTAATTACTCTCAATAATTATTTACAAAAAGTACACTTAATTTGAACAAATCCACACTTTTTCAGTTTTATATCTGGTTGCTTGCACAGCTACTGTGGTTACAGGGGTCCTACAGCTCAAATAGTAACAGAATAGTTCTTCCAGATTCTGAAGTCACCTTAATAAATAGTACAGACTCATCCAGAATACTCCACTAAAGAGAAAAGAATGTGATAATGAAAGAAATAAAGAAAGGAAGAAAAGATGGGGAGGGAAGAAGAGAGGTGGGGAAGAGGAAGAGACACATGGGCTGCTAAAGAAAAAACAGTACTGTTTACTGCTGTGTACTGGGCTCAATCACTAGAAGGAAAGTGCTATAGAAAAGTAACACTCTAAAAAGCATTGGAAAAGTAGAGTCACTACTATACATATAAAGCTAGTTTACATTCCCAGCACCTACACTATACAAGAGGCACTGCACTTTTTGCTCAGCCTGCTTGGTTATTCAAAACCTTTACGTCTTCACATGAATTCTGTTAGGTCCAAAGCAGGCCCCCCAAATAAAAGTGCTGCTGACAATGTCCTAAATGACAGTCTGGACATCTCAGGCTGGACTTTGATCAGCCGAACAGAAAAACTGCTACCAGACAAACAAAACCTAAACTCAGCATTCATCAGAAATCTTGCAAAGTGGGTTTCTGTTTGCCAGGAAAAGTCATTATTTCCTTTATCCTTTACTGCCCTAACCCCCCTAGGCAACTACCTCAAACAAGGGCATTTAGTTCCTGATTAACTCAAATAAGACTGTAACAGATCAAATGCCCAGCTAGCTTCCAGGCTGTGCTAGCTCCCAGCTCACTTCTAGCTACTCAAAATCCCAGACTGTTCTCACTCACAAGCATCATCCACGGCCTGCTCCACACAAAACTCGCAAGGCTTTCTGACATTTGCTGTGTCTCTGCCCACCTTCAAGAGCCTGGCAAGCTGAGTGCCTCAACAAACCTTTATTTTTACTAGCTAAACACTTCTGTGGCTTCACCCACAGAGCCCTCGCTTACAGACTTCAGGATGTTTCTCTTATTTGTAAAGAATTTCATTAGTATTTAAGAGGGATTGCATGAAATCTGCAGATTTTCTTGCAATATGGCAATTTAACAATATTCATTGTCCCACAATATGACCAAGGGAGAATTTTCCATCTTCTTTTGCTTTCTTAGGTGTTTTATAATGTTCACTATAGTGGTCTTTGTTTTCTTTAATAGGAATATTCCTAGATTTTCATTTTCTTTTTCTTTTTCTTTGAGTCTGAGTGGGAATGCTTTCTTGATTGAATTCACTGCTGATATACAAAAGTGAAACTTTGTATGTTTGTATCCTGCCATTATTCTAAATTTTTGTCACGTTTGTGAGTCTTGTGGCAGTCTTTCATCTTTCTAAATACAGAAAATGAAGGTACTGTGCACTTCCCTCTTCAGTTTTGCACCCGAGGCAACTGTCCTGAACTCAATCTATCCCTGGCTCTGTCTCAATGACCAAAGGATAAAATCATGTTAATTCTAGGAATCTACCCCAAGAAAACAATAAGAGTAGAGGGAAACTTATAAATATTTCTTACCACGGAAGTCAAGGCTAATGCAAAATCTGAAACAAGGGGAACAGAAATAAACTATAGAATAATCAGAATATTTTATAATAAAATAAAACTTACAACAATTTGAGGGACACAGAGAAACCCTGTCACAAAAGCCAAAAAAAAAAAAAACTTACAACAATTTTATGGGAATGTTTAGATCATGAGGACAAGCACAACACAGAAGCTTATCTACAGAAATTACTGTAGTAGGGATTACTGGGTATTTAGAAATCTGTTTCCTTTCCCAACAGAAAAATACTTTTTTCTACTTTCCAAAATCTTTAGGTAGAACAATTGTAGATGACAAAAGGGCTGTGGACACAGATGACACTGGAGAGGCCAGGAGAGGAGATGTTTAACGTGTCCTGGAATGCTGAGAATGGATGCAGTTCACAACCTGGTGATCTGCTGCTGCCTAAGGACCCAGGCTCTGCCCAGATCTCTAGAATTTATGTTTTACTTCCTGCAGTCCCTTTCCCCCTAAAACCTGGAACATTATTTCTAGACCATAAAACTCTTCCCTATGAGTGATATTATTTGAACTTTCCAACAGCCTAATTGACTTCCATGTTATTTTAGGACCAGGCCAAATCCTGACTACATAGGGATTTTTACTTCAGTCATTTTCCCTAGATGTACATTGCAAATATATATTACTCTCACTGGTTAAGAAAGAGCTGACCGCCTGATGGCTGGGCAGGATTTGGGGGGCAGAGAGAATGCTGGGAAGAAGGGCAGAGTCATGAGGAGATGCCATGAGACGCAGAAAGGTACAGGATGGGCAGTACGCAGATGAGGTAAATGAGCCTCAGGCAGCACACAGATTAATAGGAATGGGTTATTTTTTCTAAAATTTAAGTTATAATAAGTAGCTAAAAACAAGCCTATGGCTATTACCTGAGATTTCTTAATTAATAAGAAGTTTCCATGTGGTTATTTGGGAGCTGGCAATTAGGACAGAGAAGTCCCACTACACTTTAACTTGATCATTGTTCCTAAGTCAAGAACCCATCTTAAGTAGGAAGCCATTTGTACTTTGTAAAAAGCTTCAATGTAAACATGTCTTGAGCTTTCGTGTACTCACAGGGCTGAGCTGTTATCAGAGAACTTTTTTTCCAAAAGTTGTGCAAATATGACAAAAATGTCAGACTCTAGACCTTCTAGCCCAGCACAGGCTACACCAAGTTTCATTCTTGTCTTTTAGAGAATCATTTCCCTCCTGGCTGGAAAGCCTAAAGGAACCCTCCACGGAGCAACTGTTACTTTCACAATTAGAAAGAGCTTTAATACGTTGCAATTTAGTAGAAAAAAATCCAACAAACTAATTTCAGAATAAGTATTTCTTCAAAGATAAAACATACTCTTTGCTAAACTATCAAACTAATAAGAGTATTTTCTGTAATTTGCAATTTTGCTTGTAATAGGATCTCAGAAGCCAGGCTATGTCACATTATCTCTGTATAACTCACATATTCATCAGTTTGTTATGAGAAAGACTGAGGATGCAAACTATTTTATGCATTTCTCTAACACTCATGCATATACTATTAGAGGAACTACTTCAATACATGGTTTCCATGTACAACTAGCATTCTTCCACTTTTTCTAAAACTGTCCCAAAGATAACTTTTCATGGCTTCCAGATATATAATGTCTCTAGAGACCAGACTACACAGACTACAAGCAATGACAGAAATTCCACCCTCACAGAACACAACTGCTTTGCACGGCACTCACAGCTATTTCAATATTCTTCAGCATATCCTACCCTAATTCTCTTTTAGCATCAACAGACACAGCAGTAATAAAGCATTGTGAGTTATTTTTCTACTTTATTTTATTTTGTTCTGCTTTTTTATAGGTTTTGTGCTACTCTTGGCTTTTGGCCCAAATACAAAACAGTTAACATTTATCTCCAATAATAGCCATTTGATATGTTTCAAGTAACCAAGACCACCTTTTAATGGTTCTGTGTAGCTGTGGTAAACTGCTTTCTAAAGTATCTACATTTTTTACTCTGTCTCTCTGATAATTGTCCTAATTATTCTTTACCCTAAAGCAACAGTTCTCAAACTGAGGGTGGCAACCCTTTTGGGCTTGAATGTCCTTTTCACGGGGGTTACTTAAAACCATTGGAAAACACAGATATTTATATTACAATTCATGATAGCAACAAAATTAATTTATGAAATAGCAACAAAGATAACACGAGGAACTGTATTAAAGGGTGGCAACATTAGGAAGACTGAGAACCACTGCCCTAAAGCAAGGAGACAAAATTATCTGTTTTAATATTAAAACTCCAAAAATCTACAAAGACTGCATATTCTAAGCAGTGTGTGTTAACATAAGGAACAAAGGCACACTGAGATTCTCTTTCCCAAAGTGGCACTGTTGTAAACGATGTTAATTTGTTAACCCAAGTAAAATCTAGTGTTAATGGGTCATACTTCAAGGCTGCTGAGGAGATAGGTATTAAATTATCAGAGTTTAAAGCTCCTTGTCATTTGATTTGGAACAAATTAGAGCATTTTCCACAGAGCAGGCGTGTTCTACTCAATTTCAAGGCAAAATCAGTGTTGCAAGGTTTGAGTCAGACAGGTCTGAAGAGCATTCATGGCCCTGGCTCAACCTGACTACTTTCAAATGAGGCAGGCTCCCCAAGCCAGGGCCCCATGGCAGTTTGTATCCATGAACTATAAGATAAGACAAGGTAGTGTCATACTATACTATGGGATACCTACCATCCATTCTCCATTGTAATTTACTTTCTTACTTTGTATAATAAACTCTACTACCATTACAAAACCACAAAACGTTTTGGCTAACAAAGAAATTGCATAATGGCCAATTTACTGATAGTATATTTCAAAGACTATAAAGATATTACTCTAGAATGTTAAATCCATATATTTATAAAAATTATAATTTTATCTTAAAATTAAGTTTACATAAATTGTTTCTAAGTCTTCATGAAACAATACCAAATTTAGATACTATCTATTATTATCTATTTTTCCAGAAAAGAGAAAGGTGATATAAGTATTAGTAAGCTTAATGAGTAGGATTTACTTTTTAAAAAGGCTTGAAATAAATTTCAAAATATTTAAGAAGAAAATATACACATTCTGAAAAACATTTATATTAGGTATAATTCCTTAATGGAAGTATACATACAAGAGTTAGGCCAAAAATTATCTTCTGAACTAGCTGAGTGCTACGCTGTAGACCTGCAGTCCCAGGCTCCACTCAGGAGGCAGTAAGGAGGATTGCTTGAGTCCACATGTTAAAGATAAGCCTGAGCAAAACAGAAAAATCCCATTCCTAATACTCTCTTGTAATATTTTTAAATTACAGGGATATGTGAATACCTAATAAAATTATGCCCCCTCCCACACATGGCTTGCAAAGATTTTAAATATCATATCTATAAAAATTAGTCCTTCCTTTGGTCTGAGGTTTTATTCTATAAAGTATTTTTAAAGGACTAGAATTTTTCTATAGGTGCTCTGAGTTAAAATACATAGGCGCCTATTCCTTCCCTATAATTAAGGTAGTCATGAAGACTCCTTTCTGGATTGTCATTCAAGAGCTGTAGGTTAGGGAAATGAATTTATAAGCTATGTTCAAGGAGCTTGTTATATTCCCTTTTATATATCCTGCTCTTCTTGAAAATGGGTGATCCACGCTAACAACTCTCTGTTTAACCAGAACATGCTCGGCTGGAGTCAGGTGCCTGCTGATGTTGGTAACATGGAACAGTGGAAAAATGTCACAGGGGTCTGGTGGACCTGGGGTTGATCACAGGAAGTTACATGCTACCTCCAGCTTCCACTGTATCCTCTGGAAGGCACAGAGGCGATCAGAGAACTTCATATGAAAATCAAATCTATTAAAATCCCAACAAAATTCTTCACAGACCTTGAGAGAACAATAATCAAC
>LOEQ01005987.1:66053-81214 GCA_001685075.1 Bramus lutescens | reverse complement strand
ACCTTGGACTTCCCAGAGGGCAGGGAACCCTGACTGCTCTTTGGACTGGAGAGGGAGGGGGAGGTGGAAGGAAATGGGAGGAGGGGAGGATGTGGAAATTTTTAATAAAAATAAAAAAAATCAAATCTAATATTGTTTACCAAGTACTAAGCATATTTAAAATATGCCCCATATTTGCTTTATTCCCAAAACAAACATTGCATTATTTCATATTAAATTGCAAAAAAAAATCAAGTTTTACAAAAGCTTCTTTTATTTCTGATAAAGCATCAGTTATAAGTCAGGCATGAAATTGGTGGGTTCAAGCTGGCTTAAAACCATCTGATATGCGAGGCTGTTAGCTTCTGGAGTTCTTAACTGCAGCTTTGTCAATACCAGGCTTAGTTTCTCTGAATGGACTGTAGGTATGACTGACTTTTCATCTATGAAACAAGGCTTCTGACAAAAACAACTTAAAGACACTAGGGCTTATTTGGCTCACAGGTCCAGAGGCATCAGTGCTCATGCAGGGGTGCAGCAGTGCAGAGCATCTCATACATGGCAGCGGAGAAGAGGAGGAGGTACCTGGGACAGCTGGTTTTCTCTCTCCCATATTTACTTCACTTTGCCATTGCATTGCACACCTATATTTAGGGAAGTTCTCCCCAGTTCCAGGATAATTCTATCTGGAAATGCCATCAAGCATACCCAGAAGTCTGCTTTACTAGTCTCCTGGTTACCACTAAATCAAAACGATTGGCAATAAATATCGAGCATCACATTTACACTTACATTTTATGACAACTCTATTACTATTTTCATCTGAATTTAAAACTAGGCCAGATATAATTAAATCTATATGGATTATTTTCAAGCTAAAATAGAAAAATTACCTAACTTTTTCATAATATATTCCATGATTTTCTTTAACGTAGGCATTACTTAAGGCTGCTCCTATCAGGTCCCAAGTTATTTAGGTCCTGGGCACATACTAATCCACAAAATAAAGTCTAAAACTAATAAAATCTTTACTATAGTTAGGAAGACTTACAAATCCATGTACTACTATAAGAGCACACTTCTCTGGAACTTCTTTTGGGGAAAAAAACTGTTTTCTTTTCCTATATGCAGGTAAACTTAAGCTTTTTCCCTTCAGGACTCTTAAAAAGTATAAATGCATCAACAATCTAAACTAACACTAAAGAGTTTAAGGCTTATAATGAAACTGCTCATTCCCTACTTTCCCTTGTTTTACGGACGTGTTTACAACACTTAAAGACTTAAAGTTAACAGTTCATCAGCTTCTAAAAGACACCACTGGTATGGAATGATTCTGAAAACAGTTTAAAGGGAGACTGATCATAAGTTTCAAATCAAACACATATTTTCCTCTCTAAATACTATAAGATTCTCAAATCCTTGTTACAGTTTATTAAAATGAAATAGGTAATCTCAAAGAAATCAAAAGTAATCAGATAGCCTTGGTCATCTGTGAAGCAGTGATCTGAGAATTATTGTATCTGTGATTGTACAACAGTGAAACTGACAAAGGTGAACTTACCTGCTAGTGCCCACTCTCCTGAGCCATGGGTGTGCCCGCTGTAATACAAAACATATGTATCGTGTCTAGGTCCATCCACTGTCCGAAGTTCAAGGAAGGCTTTCAGTTTGGAATGTAGAGTATCAAAAGACAATCCACTTGTGGAATAGTCACATCCATAGGTCTCAATCATATGATATGCAAAAAATCTTTGGATGGCATTGAGCATGCCAGTAGACCTCAAATTTAACTCTTGCACATGCTCTGGTGGAAGCAGTGTTGGCTGACCATCAGGACTGCAAAAGGAGGAGAAAAAAACAATTATCCTGGTTATTCTGGTTTTAGAAAGTATTAATTATTCTATGTTACATTCTCATCTGCCATCTATAATTGATTACCTAAAGACCATAATCAGGCAGGCTAATTAAATGGCAAGTTTCTCTTCTATAGCTCCTTTCAAGCTAACAATTAAGTTTAGAAAACCCAAAACCCAGTTTCTAAAACTTGTATTTCTTATCAGTAAAACAGTAAAGGCTGGAAGAGTATCTCATGAAATACATAGCACTATTCTTTGCCCCTATCCTTATTGTCTTATAAGTAACCAATGTTGAATAAGAACTTTTAAAAGCAAGATTGTACTAAATATTTCAAGAACACCTGAGTAGGAACTAAAAGGAAAGAACAGTGTATTGTTGAGAAAACTAAATTCACATGTAAAACATGAGAAGCAAGAATGTGATTATATATTTAATTTCTGTAGTGAAAAACAGGATCTTTGTAATGTGATCAAAATCTACTAACTTAAGGTACAGTTTAAAAACAGAAGAAATCATCTGTTAACAAATAAGACTTTAAAGAAGTTATTAAGACTTAACACTGACTGAAGACTTTGACCTGATTCTGGAACAAACGGTACCCTGGGGAATACACTAAACTATGTTTTATAACTACCAGAAATGAAAAGTTTTAATGTTAAGGAATAAAATTCATCACTACTCTCCTCTCAAAATGAAATTTCCATCAGAAAATGGAAAAACTCTAAATTTTACTTCTTGTACTATCAATCTTATCCCAGTAATGCTTCAGTGTTTATTAAAATGAAATCTTTTGTATATTTCTGATTTTTAACAGTAACCAGGGCAAAAATTAACTGTGCAAATTACTATTTCCACAAATTCTTTCTGTAGAACTGCCATGCCTTCCTTTCTGAGACCTTCTTGAAACACATGCATTTCTTAAGAGACCCTTCTAGTTCCAGTAAGCCTTTGATAAAAATGCACTATTACAAATTTAGGCTGAGCTCCAGGAGACCAGTCCAAGAGAGGAAGGGGCAACTACATGAGCAAGGGAGGTCAAAATCATGACAGGGAAACCCACAGAGACAGCTGACCCAAACTTGTGGGAGAATCATAGGAATAGAAGAAGGAGAAGAACTCCAGCTCAAAGGCAGAGAAAAAATATTCAAAAAAATCATAGAAGAAAACTTTCCCAACCTAAAGAAAAATGTCCCTATGAAGGTACAAGAAGCTTACAGAAGACCAAATAGACTGGACAAAAATAAAAGTCCCCTTGCCATATAATAATCAAAACACAAAGCATATAGAATAAAGAATATTAAGAGCTGCAAAGGAAAAAGGTAAAGTAACATATGAAGGTAGACCCATCAGAATTACATCCAACTCCTCAATGGAAACCATGAATGCCAGAGGTGGGCAGATGTGCTACAGACACTAAAAGACCATGGATGCAAGCCCAAACTACTACACCCAGCAAAGTTGTCAATCACCATCGATGGAGAAAACAAGATATTCCATGGAAAAACCAGATTTAAACAATACATATCCACAAACCCAGCCCTACAGAAAGTACTAGAAGGAAAACACAAACCCACGGAACCTAACTGCACACACAAAAACACAGGCAACAGATAACCTCACACCAACAAAACCCAAAGAAGGGAAACACACAACCACTATCACCAAACCATAACCCCAGCAGAACAGACAATGAGAGCAACAATAAATAAATGGGACCTCCTGAAACTGAGAAGCCTGTAAAGCAAAGGACACAGTCAATAAGACAAAAAGGCAGCTTAATGAATGGGAAAAGATCATCACTAACTTCACACCAGACAAAGGACTGATCTCTAAAATATATAACATTACTAAAGCTTAAATCATACATCAAACCCCACACACTAATAGTACGAGACTTAACACTCCACTCTCGCCAACAGACAGAAACTTAAAAGAGAAAAAAGAGAACAGATGTCATGACTCAAATGGACTTAACATACATCTATAGAACAGTCCACCCAAACACAAAAGAATATATCTTCTTCTCAGCACCTTATGGTACCTTCTCTAAAATTGACTACATACTCAGTAACAAAGCAAACCTCCACAGATACAAAAATTGGAGTAATCCCCTGTATCTTATAGGATCACCATGGTTTAAAGTTAGAATTTAACAACAACACTAATTGCAGAAAGCCTACAAACTCATGGAAATTAAACAGTGAACTACTGAACCATCCCTGGGTCAAGGAAGAAATAAAGAAAGACATTAAAAACGTCCTAAAAGTCAATGAAAATGAAGGCACAATGTACCCAAACGTATGCGACACTGTGAAAGCAATGCTAAGAGGAAAGTTCATAGCACTAAGTGCCCACATAAAGGAAGTGGGGAAAGCTCACACTAGTGGCTTAACAGCACACCTGAAAGCTCTAGAACAAAAAGACGCAGACTCCCCCAGAAGTAGAAGACAGGAAATAATCAAATTGAGGGCTGAAATCAATAAAATAGAAACAAAGAAAACAATACAAAAGAATCATGAGACAAAGAGCTAGTTATTTGAGAAAATCAACAAGATAGACAAACACTTATCCAAAGTAATCAAAAGGCAGAGAGAGAACATCAAAATTAGAAAAATCAGAAATGAATGGGGAATATAATAACACTGAGGAAATCCAGAGAATCGTTAGGTCATACTCAAAAACTGTACTCCATAAAATTGGAAACGTAAAAGAAATTGACAATTTTCTGGATAGATACCCTATACCAAAATTAAATCAAGGCCAGGTGAACAATTTAAATAAACCTATAACCTGCAAGGAAACAGAAGCTGTCATCAAAAGATCCTCCTTTTAAGGAAGGGCCTTTCTTTTAAAAGCTCATCCAGATTTCCTGATCCTAGCTAAAAAATAGCTAAACCTATCTATGAAATATATTTAATCCTGAAATGACACTATCACTTAAGTTTTATACACAAGGATAAAGTGCAAGAGCACTACATTTTGGAAGTAAAGTTGGGGGGAAATAATCTAAGAGAACTTTTAACAGCCAAGTTGTTACTAAAGTCCAGTATACCACAGTACCTGCAAAAGTTGGTAGGGATCACAATCGCATAGCCAACAGAGGTTCCTCCTAAACAGTTACCAAGTTCATGAAAGAGCCCATGAGCCAGGGACTCCAGTGGCAAAACAATAAGAAACATGCTCAAGAAGATTCCATTTGTGGGCTAAAAAATGGAAAAAGAAAAAGAAAAAACAATGTTTATATAGTTTGTGCATATTTACACACATGTGTATTGACTCACAATTTTTAACCACTACATTCAAAGACACAAATAACTGATGAACTGAAAACAATAAGAAAATGTACACATTTGTAGACCCGGATAAATTACCAGATAAATGAATCTTAAACAGATCTCTAAGTCTTTTGAAAGTTGCAGCAAAACACGGCAAATATTTTTAAAAAATTGTTAAATAACATTCCATTCAAATTTAAAACAAAAATATAACAACTCTGATGTGAAAGAGCACAAAACAAAAACCATTTCTCTCTTCATGTTCAAGCAACATATGCCTCATTTTTCCAAATACTACTACTACTTTATCAAAGAGTATGCCGGAGGAAGGGCTCACTATCCACATTCCATGTGGAGCCCATAGAATCCAGAAACTATGACAATAAAACCTAAAGGAAAATACCTTAAGGCTCAAAGATGAATTTCATTTTTACATAATAGTTTACCTTTTAAAAACCCCAAACACAAGTTGTCTAAATTGAAGATCACAATGGAAAAAAATAATGAACATTTAAATACCTTTAAAGCAGCACATACAAGACAGAAAAAATTTTAAAAGCCATGTTTAAATATTAACCGAAACTAAAAAGCAGGAAAAACAAGTGCTCATTTAAGTTGAAATGAAATATAAAGATGATAGTTAATCCCACACTGTTGCTTTTTAATATTAGCACTATTCCAGATTCTTACATTGCTACTGCATAAATAATAGCCTATATACAGGAACAAATGTCAACATTAAGGAGTGGTTCATCTGGTCAAAAGTAGAAAATTTACCCATAATGAAAGAACAGATATACTGTCCAATTTGGTACACTCTCAATTATATAAATTATAGCAAGTTATAATTATTTAGTGTAAAGACTCGATTTATGAATATTGGAAAAATATAAAAATGTGTAAGTGGTTAAAAACACTTCAAGTAGTCTTTTTTTAATATTTCCACATTTTGTATTTTATATATATATATATATGTATACACATACACACATATGTCTAAAGTCACAAATATAGGGGTTAGAGAGATGGCTTAATAGTTAAGAGCACTGATTCTTGTAGAGGAACCTATTTCGATTCCCAGCACCCATTCAGCAGTTCATAATAGTTTATAACTCCAGTTTCAGGGGATCTGATGCCTTCATCTGTCTTCTGCGGGTACCAGACACACATGTGGTACACAAACATGCAAGCAGACAAAACATAAATAAATCTTTAAAAATGTTTTTTCCATCATGAATATGTATTTGTGTGTATACATAGGTCTATTTTTTACTAAAATATCTGATATATAACATTTCTGTAAGGCCATTAATTTGTATATATTTACATTCCCATTTGCCAGCTTAATGGTATCTAAAACCCTTTCAGTGTAAATACGCTACACCTTACATAACTGATTTATAACTCAGATATTTCTTATGGAATGCATGTCACATAATTTCAAAAGACCTTATGTTTGTGTTTATTGAAATGTTTATGCTTGTTGAACTAAAAACAACTAAATGAAAGATTTATCTTTTTACAATTTTTAGTTTATGTGTACCTGTATCTGTGTCTGTAGACGTGAACTTGTGTGTGCAATTACACATACTGTATGTAAAAGGCAAGAAGAATGAGTCAGATCCCTAGAAGCTGGAGTTAGAGAGGGAGCTAGAGTTTATGAGACATTGTATTTATTATGTGGATGTTGGGACCAGAACTCTGGTCTTCATGGTTGCATAGTAACCATTTTTAATAGCTATGTCATATCTCTCCAGCCTCCAAGAAAACACACTAAGTCATCAGAAGTAAGAGAATAGAAATCTAGAGAACTTTTTAAAAATCTAAGTGTTTAAATATTACTTAAGAGATCTTAATGTATAGTGATATTTCATTTGTATTTCAATAAATAAAACTTGTCTGAAGGTCAGAGAGTAAAACAGCCCCACTGGTCAGCCTTACAGACCAGGCAGTGGTGACACACACCTTTAATCCCAGCAGTCACACTAGTATGCCATAGAAACTGGGCAGTAGTGGTGCACGCCTTTAATCCCAGGACTAGAGAGGAATATAAGACAGGAAGAAACAGCTCTCACACACAGTCTATCATTCTGAGATTCCTGGAGGCAGGATCGCCATTTTGGACTGAGGAAGAGGTAAGAGCCAGTGACTGTTTTGCTTTTCTAACCTTCAGATTTAACCCCAATTTCGGTCTTTGGGTTTTTATTAATTATGCTACACTGATATATAGTCATCAAAGTCTTAATAGAAGTATTAAAATCTTGGAGCTGGAGAGATGGCTCAGTGGTTAATAAGAACACTGGCTGCTCTTCCAGAGGTCCAGAGTTCAATTCCCAGAAACCACACGGAGGCTCAAAACTATCCAAAATGAGATCTGGTGCCCTCTTCTTGCCTGTCGGCATATATGCAAACAGAACACTATACACATAATAAATAAATAAATCTTTTCTAAAAGAGAGATAGAAGTGTTAGAAATCTATACTGCCACTGTGTACTTTCAAAAGAGACAAAAACCACAAAAAATTAAAGTCACAACCCTTATAAGCATAAAAAGTTATAAAAATGAACTCAGGCAAATCTACTAACTTACGCTTTGCTATAATCAACAAGAGGTTGGAGTAAGTAAATTCTATGGTCCTGCCAAGTCTAAAAGCATATGATACTGTACAATGGTCAATTACAGAGTACAGACTGTGAGTGGAGGCTTCGTAGAAGCCAAGCATCCTAATCTCTCAAGAGTATGTCTGACCTGCAAAGAAGAACAGCACTAACAGAATTGTGAGGACTCAATATATTTATACACGCATAGTACAGAGAGTGGAGCTGACACACAGGGAAGAGTTGAGAAACGCTAGGCCGTCTTAAAATGTAAAGGAAAAGCTTGTAGTTTTTTCTTATTGGTTAGTGTATTTTTTTTATTTTTGTCTTTGTTTTTTGAAACAGGGTTTCTAGATGTAGTTTTAGCTTGACTTTAACTTATTATTTGGGTAAGCTGGTATTGAACTCTCAGAGATCCATCTGCCTCTGCTTCCCGAGTTTGAGAATTAACAGCATGCACCACGACATGGTCCTCATTTAAAGGCTGGAAATCCAGATGAAGAAGAAAATATAGTTATGCACAATGTAACAATATTTCATCCAACTATGTATCATATGCACCAGTTGTGTGCATGTGAACAAGTTATCCATTCACGGTCCCATAAAATCATAAAGGAACTGAAAAAGTCCTACTGTCTAGTAACATTGTGTGATACACTGATGCATTGTTGTGCAACATGTAAACAAGTCTGCACTCTCAGTCATATAATCATGTACAGCACATAGCCAACAATAACTATTAGTGGCTCACATATTTACTACCTGTATTTTCTCCATATTAAAAAGTATGCTGCAAAGTTTACTGAGCAACAGGCTCACATTCTGTGCCTGCTGACTGCATCCATGGCCCACATGGAGTCATTGAAATATAGATTTTTGAAAGTATACGCTATGATGTTCATGATGCAACGCTCAGGATTTATCTGTTAGAAAATGTACCACATCCATACTTCAGAAGAAAATACTCTTCAGACCATTGTTTTTGGTGTTTCAGTGGGAAAAGAACATCTACTTCTCTGAAGGATTTCAATGTTTCCCCCAAGAATGCTCTGGAAATTTAACTCTCAATATAACAATCTTAGGAAATGGAGTCTAATAGGAAGTTTATTGGGCATAAGGACACAAAACTTAAATGACCTTCACAAATGAAATAATGATTACTCTATAAGGATCCAAAGCAGTGAAACATCCCCTTTACCTCCATTCATCCACCACCCATCCAACCATCCATTTATCCGTCTGTCTGTCCGTCTATCTATCTATGTATCTATCTCAACTTTCACTATTGAAATTGAGAACCTTCATACTATGAAAACATGAATGTCATTTCTTTATAAATTACCTACTCCATGTTACTGTCACAGCAGCACACAATGTACCAGGCCATCACATTTTACAGTGTTCTGGGAAAAGTGATAAAATTTTAGCTTCGAGCTAAAATAATGTTCCCCTTTGTAACCTAGACTAAATAGCTCTGATCTGGGGCAAACAAATGAAACAAAACAAAACAAAAAAATGTGAATACTGTGCTTTTGTAATTCAGCAGCAGACTGGAAAGCTCCCTGTTGCCTGTGCCAAATGAAGGAAAGGCTAGTCCTTCCATCTTGCTAGAAGTGAATTCATGCTACATTAATACAGCTCATCTCGTCTTTGAATGTGAGGCTGACATTAAAATTTCTACCATACTAGGGATTGTCCCTCTTTCACATACAGTGAAATTAAGTGTATAATGGCTTTTCTGGTTTGCCTAAAAGGGCTTCTACAAAAAGCAGCACCAAGTCTGCATGGAATCTTCAAATTACAATGGTTAGCAAGGAAGAGCATATAAGAGTGAAAGATTTCAGCGATAATGTCTAACTATAAGAAAATGCCATGAGGTATGCTTCTAAGTGGGATGCAGTCTTTCTTTAGCCTTCTGTTGAATTGCCAGTTCCCTTCAAAGTAACACAAGCTATACTATGATGCTGTGCCTTTCTGGTTGACTTATTTAAAGGAAAAGTTTAAAAGACAGAAGCAAATAGCAAGTAGTGAACATAATATAAACTATAGGAAAGAAAGGCTGTAATGGTGCATTTTAAAGGCAGAATGAGATTATGAGTAAACCACAACAGAAGTTAACGTGAAATTCCAGCTCTTTAATGAATGTAACTGTGAATGGAATTATTGATTCATTCTGACAATATTACAATAGAAGAACTAACAAGAAGGAAAGCTACTTAAAAACTTCACTTTTGTGAAAATTTCTTAGCTATCACATAAAAAATTCATAAAAGAAAAATAATAATGGCCATATCTATTTTCATCTGTCCTGACAGCGACTGACAAACTGGACTGTTTAAAAGTTTCTGTAATTTCTGGTCTTTCCTTGTCATGTTAGGTATGTACCCACTCAATAAGTAGGAAAGCTTTCCAGTCGAAATTAGCTCAAGGAAAAGTTAATAAGACACAAAAAAGTTCAACATTCAGTATCATTCTTATAGAAATGTGGTGTGTGTGTGTGTGTGCGTGTGTGTGTGTGTGTGAGAGAGAGAGAGAGAGAGAGAGAGAATTAGGAATGCTATTTAGAAATTTTAGGTAAATATATTTCGGTTTAGAAATATATTAAAATATAATTTAAAGAATTTGAGATAACTGAAAATGGACTTGGATTGGTAATGTCATTCTCTCCAATATAGTCTTAGCTAACAAAGACCTCAACTGTTTCCCCTTTTACTAGATAATTTTCTGATTCTAAATCATTTGAAATCACTGGAAATTGGATAGATCCAGTAGAAGCCTCCCAAATTATATTTCATATGAATGTTACATTTGCTTTTCTGCAAAAGTCCAAAGAGAAATCACACACAGAAGTCAAGGGTGTATGAGCTGGGGAGGAGGGTAACAGGATCAATGAGGGTTAGAGAAAAAGATTTCACAGACAGATGAGTACAGAAAAGCTGCTCTTTAATTTTTTTTCCCTCTGAGTATACTCATTTACATTTCACAGAACATTGGGTAGAATAAAGATTGTGAAAGCTTTCTATGCCAATTAAATGAAAATTAAGCTGAAAAGTCTAATTTCCCGCAAGGAACAGTTCCAACATGATTGACAGACAACAGTTATCAAGTAGCAGCCAGTTGGGGAATATAAATACATTCAGGTGGATTTACATTAGTTTTGAACAGCTAAATTAATAAACCACTTAACAGGTTTATGGCTGACCAGGACTGCCTCAAGACTTTAGCAAAGCATTATGTTAGGCTCTTCTCCTTAAATTACTGAATTTAAGTTTTCAGTACTTTAACAAATTCCACATGACTCAGATGCATAGATGTATAGATGTTAGGAACAAGGCTTGGCAAGCTTTTTCTATAGTTAATATTTTAAGCTTTGGAAGCAGGTAATAGGATTTTCATTAAAACTACTGAACTGTGTCATCTATGATGACAAAAATCAAGGACCAAAGAGTTCTAAAATCTATTCCTACATTTAGGAACAGGTCTTGAATACACAAAGCCAAAAAATAAACAAGAAGAAACCAGTAAGGGGCTGCAGCTCAGAGTGCTTACTACTCTTGCAGAAAATCAAAATTCAGTTCCTGGCACCCATGTCAGGCGGCTCACAACAGCTGCAAATCCAGCTCCACGAAATCTGACACCACCTTTGGCACCTACACATACAGACAATTTCTTATATGAGGAAATACACATTTTAATGTCTTAATATTGATAGAATTAGACAGAAAATCATCAATGATATTGATACAAGAACAAAATCACTACCCAGCTCGCCTTAGCTCAACAGTACTGGAATCTTTTTCAGATTATTTTCAAATGAAGACAGACTAAAACACTCCAGGTCATAAACAGGTCTTCATCTCAACACTAAAATCATACAAAAATTGCATCCTCCAGCCATAAAGATAAATCAGAAATATAAAAAGACTAATGTTGGGAACTTCACAAATATTAGGATTTTAAACAATAAAAATATAAATAACTCACAGATCAAAGAAAAAATTACAAGAAAAATTAGAAAATACCTTGAAAGATAATATAACTCTATCTGAAAGACAGACATAGATCAAAATTTAAAAAAAGGTCATGTGGGAAATCTCATATTTACATTTAATTATGGTAGACATATATGCAAAGGCAATTCAGTTGGGTAAATGTCAGTCTCCAGTCTTCAGGAAGCAATTGGATATTCATAAACTAAACAAAATTAAGGTCCTTATACTATAAACAAGAAATTAAAAATGATCAAAAAAAAGATCAAAATGTGAAGGCTAAATTGGTAAAGCCTCTGGAAGAAAATAAAGGAGAAAAAACTTCGAAGACCTAAAATTGAGCAGATTCTTGAATAAAATACTAAATACACAGTCCATAAGAGAAAGAATTGATAACCTGATTGTATAAAGATAAAGGTGTTTACTCATCAAAAGTATCAATAAGTTAAAACATAAGCCAGAGTGAAAAGAACATTTCTAAATCCTTAATCTTTTAATAAAAGACTTGTACCAAATACACAATGACCTCTTAAACTTAAGGACAAATAGCCCAACTGAAAACTGGGTGCAAAATATGATTGATTTAAATATACCCATTAAATGAAATAGATCTTCATTGGGGATCTGTAAATTTACAGCCCAGATGAGATACTATTTGCGGGCTAACTTGAGTGATTTTGTCATGCAGGTCAACCTTAGGAAACACTGCCATTGAAAGGTAAACCCGGAGACTGATTCTCCTAACATTACCTTTGCTGAAAGATTCCTAAGTTTTTGTGTGCTCCCATTGATGTGCATACTTCACTTGCAGACTACTGGTATATGCAAAACAGAAAAATCTAGTAACCAAGAAAGTATCTAGTTAACAGAACTGCATAACCTCGAAAAGCATCATGCATGAATGAATCTGACTTGGCAAAGAAAAAGTAGTTAAGACTGGGAAAGTGGCCAACAGAGAGAGGAGGAAAAGAGAGAGGAAAAATCTTGCTAGAGTTCTGACATCATTATAGTTCTGAAAGTCCCTCACTCTGGCAAGTGGGCAAGCTGCCCTGAGAAAACATCCAAGATGTTTTCACCACTTGCTTGACTCCCTGACAGGCTCCTTGAAGCCCACACTGAATAGAAGCATCATGCCCAGGCAAGCACTTATATCTAATGCCTTTTAATACTCACTCCTGTAAATCAAGCAGCCGCAACAAACTGATGCAAAGCAACTGAACCAAGAAGAGCTGCTCTTGTATGCCCACTACCCAGCCTGAGGTAGAAATTATACAGTTTGACACATTATGAACAGTTTATAATCAAACTCTTTTTCATGTTAGGCTCTCCCTCTGTGTTTAATGGCAAAGATGCCTCGAGCTCTTCAGCATTAGCACCACGTCTAGCTGAATGTCAATAAATACTCAGGAGAAAAGAAGACAGACTCATGACTAATAGAGACAAAAGAGCTGAGGAGATGGAGATCTGGATCCCCAGAAACTGTGGAAAAAGTCAGGTATGGTGGCACATGTCTACAACCCTAGTACTGGGAAGATAGAGACAGGAGGATCCCTGGAATTGTTGGCCAGCTAGAATAGCCAAATCAGTGAAAGACCCTTTCTCAAAATAAAAAAAAAAAAAGAAGGGGAAAAGAAATGGTGAAAGTGATTGAGCAAACATATGACCACATGCATGCACATAAGCACACACATGCATGTGCATAGACACACACCCACACAAATCACACAGGTATAACTTTAAAAATTACTATAAACACAAACTCTTAAATGCGTAGTTTGAATGTCCATAAGCATATTTTTATAAAACATTTTTGGACAACAAATATACCATAAAATCTATTTTTCTCTTATCTAGAATTCAGATTCTCTAATCTTTATTTCAGAAGTTGATATGATACTACACATATAATTCCTTTTCAAATAAAATTTTAAGAAAAAAAAGCTAGGCCATAAATATGCTATACATAAGCCACAGAAGGCAGGTACGGGTTTAGGCTAGTACCAGCAACTCTGACTATCTCTTTAAAGTATAATCTTCAGTATGTCTTTAAGTATAATCTAAGAATGTCTTTAAGAATAATCTCCTATTGGCATTGACATAAGAAAATAAACAAAGAACAACAACAAAACACAAGATCTTACCTGCCAGGAGACTGCTCCCAAAATTGCTGTTGCAAGAAGACTAAAAAAAACTAACTGCTCTGAAATTAAGCAAAAATGACGCATCCCTTTGGATGCCATGATTCTATCAAGGCTATTGTTATCTACCCTGTGATTAATATATACTTTATGGCAGTCATTTAATTTGGTATGAAATCCCCAAAGAGTTAAAAGAAAAATAATATGGCAAATCATCCAAAAAATTCCAAAAATGGAAAAGCCTGGTATCACAAAATACCAGAGATGAGTGTCTCTGAGTTTAAATGCTGAAAGAATGAAGAACGTAAGCTCAATCATTCCAATGAAAACCACCGAAAGTCTCCTGCAAATTCTTCCACGGTACAGAAAAGATTTCCACCTTTCAATTACTGAAAGTCCACTAAAATAAATGTCAAGGAAAGGATCGGTTATTAAGCAAATAAAAAAGCATGCAAAAGCAATTGGATTCTGGGGAGTTTCCAATGAAGAGAAAAATAGCAATACTGAGAAAAGTATTAAGTTTGGAATAGCTAGAAAGGACTTCATTCTCAGATCTATAATGAGCATGGCCAAAGCCATGACAAGCAAAATAACACTCAGAGATTTCTCCACCAGCATAGTTGTGCTGGCGATGGCAAACCCAACAAGTTCCAGAAACTCTACTGTGGTTAGCAAAGTGGGTCGATGGCGGACATAGCCAGAAATTCTCTCCACCAAAGCACACAATATCCTTAATACTATAGATGTCAGAAGTAGGTATTTGGTGGACTCTTCTTTCACATCATTTTTAAAGGATGAATTATCAAGAAAACATAGAAGGCCAAGCAAAAATCCAAACCAGAGATTGGAGAGACTTAAACTTGCTGCTTCCATTGAAAAGTAATAGTAGAGTATGCTGGCAATCCCGAGAACAAAGAGGCCGAGAATAAAAATCACCAAAATTAAAGAATTGGCTGTTTTTTCCCATCTAACATAAAGACCTAAACAGATAGCCACCAGTAAGTTGATCCTGGCTAAATAGCCCAGATATCGCACGGAGGAATGCATGTTCACTTCTCTGTTTGCTTCTTCCAGCCTTGTCATTGCTAGATAGAGACAATGACTAAAGCAGTAACGCAGTGATTTACACATGTAATCTGGCAATGCAGGGGTTTCCCGCACGTCACAAAATTCACTTCTTGTACTTCATTCAACAAATAACATGTGGTGGTAGCTCCTACGCCAACATTTTCTCTGGTTTGCTTTATAGTGACCTAAGGAGAAGAAAAAATATTTCAGTTAATTTTAGATATTATTTTGCGTCATCTTCTTTATACTACATAAAT
>LOEQ01005987.1:40799-51021 GCA_001685075.1 Bramus lutescens | reverse complement strand
TGCTTAAATGAATACAATTTGTGTGTTGTTATTTCAGGGTATGAGCTAGCCATGCGGGAGCTGGGCCAGATCAAAAGCAGGCCTGCTCCCCTTTCACTACAAAGAAGTTCACCCAGAGCAGTCAGTTCAGAGGAGCAACACCTGTTAAAATAGAATCATGTTAATAGAAAAGCAAGGAAAGGCAGAGGGAATAGTACCTGGGTCACAGGAAGAACGGTTGTTTTCCATCATGTATTCCAATCCTGTATGGCAAGAAGCCAGCTGTGAGTCTTGTATAATTTCTCCTCTGCAGTCTCTGTTGTTTTCCTTTCTTTTAATTCTTCAGTCTGGACCTGAGGCTAACATCTGGGTTCTCATGGGATGGTTGCAATGTATGATTTTAGTTGCAAAGTACTTCCGTCTGTATTAAATAATTTTTATAAAATTCCAATGCTATAAATAGTTTCACTGGCTTACAAATATACCGTACTCCAGATCCTGTGAAACTACATGGGTTCAGGTCCTTATAATTAACCATCACAGAGTAGGAACTTCAACCTATTTATGGTTTCAGTTTTGGATCCCCACTGGGGAGCAATATTATCATTGGTGTTCATAGTCAATAGTAAAAAGGGCTGGGGTGCTACTCTTGGAAACATCTGAGAACCATCTGGAAGAGCCTACATACCCACTCTGGGTCTACTTTGTAGTAAGTCCTAGGTATTCTGAAGTTATCCTAGTAAGCACAGTCTTGAAATCCCTGAGACCATTACCTTCATCATTGCAGTGGTGGTTCAAGCATGGACCCCCAAAAAGCTGCAGCATCCCATCTCAGAACCAGTTAGAAACAGAAAGTACCATCCACTAACCTCAGATCTACTGAACCAAGAGCTTCTGAGGGTAGATCCTGGATTTAAGGATTAAATTCAGATGTATACGATTCATACCACTTAAAATTTTTTACTTAAAAATTTTAATTTTATCTCACTGTTCTCCATGTACTAAAAAGTACATCTCCTAACACTTTCTATGTCTGTAAAATGAAAATACTAACTATTTACTCATGGAGTTGTGAGGATAAAATGAAGCAATGGATGTGAGGACTCTGGAACAGTGCCTGAGAGTTCTCAATCATTTGCTACTTTTTGTTGTTGTTGTGTTCTTTTATAAAGCAAAGTTGGGCTTTATTAAATAAGGCATGGAGGTTTCTTAAAAAGTGGCTTCATGCTTCCATTTAAGTATGGATACTAGAAGGTAGGAGAGATGGGGATGAGGGTGAGTGCTTGAGAAAAGGTCTGGTATTATAGCTGCTTTGTTGGTTTGTTTGGTCTTTGAGATAGGGTCTGATGTACCCCAGGCTTGCCTCAAACTCTGTCTGTAGCTAAGAATGACCTTGATCTTCTGACCCTTCCACCTCCATCCTCAATGTCAGGATTACAGGCAAGTTCCACCATAGAGAGTTTCTGCAGGGCAGGGCATCAAACCCAGGACTTTTATGCATGCTAGGTAAGCACTCTACCAATGGCTACCTCTCCAGCCTCTCATATTTGCGTTCTATAGAGACCAACTTAGCAGCTTTAACTTCCATCCATCTTTCCCTTCCCATACTTTTCAGATCAGCACTGTAATGCCTAGAACCCAGCAAAGGAAGGAAAGGAGACTATAGATATTAACCATACCCTGGCTTGTAGATTTTCTGCAGGGAAATATTGTTAGTTTAACAGAGACCTCCTTAATAGTAACTTGTTGCTCCCCCACCCCTGCAAATTGTAAGGTTCTTTATTAGTCTCACACTTCGGATAGTTTGACTGTAATACACTATGGTGAACATTTCTTTTTATCGTCTTTATTTTTACTTGGAGCCTCTGTGTGTGATTGTCCATATCTTTCCAAGGCCTAGGAAAGGTTTCTACAATTACTTTTGTTGAATGTGTTTTCTTTGGCATTTTCTCTTTTTACTTTTGGGAATTCTAAAGGCAGATGTGTAGTCAATGGTCCTCCAAAGGTCTTGAATTCTCTCAATCCTTCTTGCAATCCCTCTCTCTCTCTCTCTCTCTCTCTCTCTCTCTCGCTCGCTCGCTTGCTCGCTCTCTCTTTCTGTCTCTCTCTCGGTCTCTCTGTCTCTGTCTCTATCTCTCTCTCTTATTGGACTATTTCAAAAGACCTAGCATCAAGTTCAAATATCCTTTATTCATGTACAGTACTGCTCGAGATCTCTTTTTTGGGGAATAGGGTGGTTAGAAATAGGGTTTCTCTGTTGTGGCCCTGGCTGTCGTGGAACTCATTCTGTAGACCAGACTGGCCTCACAGAAATCCACCTACCTCTGCCTACCGAGTGCTAGTATTAAAAGCATGCACCACCACCACCTGGCTCCAGATATTAACTATATTTTTATTTGGCTTGTTAAATTCTTCATTTCTTTGATTTCTAATGAATTTTTCCCTAAAATCTCACTCCACTCATTCACATTGGGCATGTATTTTTTTTTCTAAATTTATTTAAGTGTGTGGTCAGTCTGTATGCCTGTGCACTACTTTAGTGCCTGGTGGCTGTGGAGGGCAGAAGAAAGCAATGGATTTCATGGAACTGGAGTTACAGAACACTTCAGTCCACTGAGGATTGAACAGGAGTCCTCCAGAAGAGTAGCCAGTGCTCTCAATCACAGAGTCATCTCTCCAGCCCTGCCTCTCTAGTGGTGTTTTTTATTTGTTTTTCCTTTTGTAACTGCATAGATTCATTGTTTTGGATCTCAACTAAGATCTCAGTTGATTTCTTTATTTAGTCACTATTGGTTTATTTATTATAGTGTGAGTGCAGGTGTGTGGAGGTCAAAAGACAGCGAGCGTGGTTAGTGTTCTCTTTCTACCTTGTGAGCTTCAGGACTCACACTGAGGTCATCAGGCTTGGTAGCAAGTGCCTTGACTCGCTGACCCCTGGTTTTTTTTACTTAAATAGGATCTTAAATAGGCTTCAAATTTGCTACATATCAGGGTTTGGCCTTACAAGCCTATCTCTGCAGCCTGCTAGGCTGACAGGTATATTTCACCATGTATCTAGTGGATACATTCTTTGCCAGCCCTTTCATCCATTTCAGTTTCTCTGTAATATATCACTAGAGTTATGTTATTATTAAGACATCACTTTTTAAATAATGTTTCTTACATGGTACATTGAGATTTGTGCAATACCTTACGATTTATTGTGGCCTTCTTGGTAAGCAACTATGTCTTCATGAATGTTGGTTTTAATTTGAGCTGGATACTACAGTGTAGTCTCCTATGGCATCTTTAGCTGTGATTAATGATCCTGGGCATAACACTTACTGTGGCAAGATAAACCACCATTCTTGCTTTCAACAGATGTGCTGCAGACAGCAATGAGTGGATTTGTTTCCTGTGTAGCCCACTCCTAAAATTGGAGTGGTGGTAAAACAATTTAGTTAAGTATTGCTTTAATATATCTCATTTATGCCTATATCTGTGCATTTGTGTGTAAGTATGCACAAGGAGAATAGAAGAATAAACTGGATTACCTGGAGCTGGAGTTATAGGTAATTATGAGCTGTACAATGTGGGTCCTCTGCAAGAGCAATGTATGAACTTAGGCTGAAGCATCTCTCCAGTCCCTCCAAAGGCATGCTTGATGCTCCCAGCAGGGCCTCTGGTGCAAGTCATCTGAAGGGGTTCGAGAAAGCATGGCATGGGGCTAATGTATGGAAGGGGGAGGGGGCAGAAACTTCGGAGCCCTTCTGTGCTGTCATGCTCAGGCAGGAGAGCTGTTTATTGTCAAACAAGGAGAGAACAGAGCTGGAGTGGGAACTGGATGTGGACAGCAGCAAGAATTGTAGTTTTTTAAGGAAACACAATTGGTTCACAACCTTAAATGAAAAGACAAAAGTCACAGCTGGCACAGAGGAGTGAAGACGGATATTGTTACCTTCAGGAAGGAGAGCATAATTTGCAAAAGTAGCATGCTCTCTCCAGCAAATAAAATTGAGAAATTTATTAGTGATGTCTGTACATCTTCATGTTGGGGAGGCACTTTAGGGCTGATACATTCTTGCACATGCTGGATTTAAGATACATACTTATACAAATGCATTCTAAGGGTCCTAATTCAAGAAGAGAATATGGCAAGAAGGAGTACCCCATGTACATTACAGCAACGTTGTGGAGGTCATGTGGCGGAGCTAAATAGCAATCAATACTTACTGATGATTTATGACTTCTACCATCATTTGTGGTCACTGCATTGGGCTAGGGGAGAGACAGCAGAATGTGAGTCAACCTGACTTTTGGGAGAGGGAAAACAGGCTCCATCAGACTCACCCTTTCCCTAGATCCCTCCACAAGACATCCCAGCTTGCTTATTCATGACCAAGAAAATAGCATTTTTGAAGCACTCTCCCAGATTCTCCAGACTTTTATGCTTTTATGACTACTAACAGTTTTCTTCCTTCCTTCTTTCTTTCCTTCCTTCCTTCCTTCCTTCCTTCCTTCCTTCCTTCCTATGGGTTGCAACACTTTGACAAACCTCTACCTCCAAAAATATTTTAATTACAATTTTCAACCATAGCAAAATTACACATATGAAGTAGCAATTAATATAATTTATGGTTTGGGGTCACCACAACATGAGACACTATAGTAACAAGTCACAGCATTAAAAAGGTTTAAAAACCACTACTTTTGGGGATTTGCTTTGGCTATGAACAAGAGGATTGAGGCAAAGACTGGACCTTCAGAGTTGTCAAGTCCCATTTAGCAGGGTAGCTGGAATCATGTTGTTCCTTGCAGACACTCTCAGTAATTGGTCCCTGAGTGCAGCATAGGGAAGAAAAAGATGGCATTAACTTTATGTATGGCCACCTTTTGTCCTGGCATTTGTAAGAAATTATTTGCAGCTGCCCACACCATTAGTCTCTGAGGGCATCCTCCCTGATATCTGCGGCCTTGAGTATGACACTGTTTCTCTCCAAGTTGTCATGCCTAAGCATCCATGGGGCTTAGGTCATAATCATTCATCTGTACCATGTTGGGTTTATAAGGTGGATACTCTTTGGTCCAGTGCAGGGTAATAAGTATGATTTGCAAAGGTGAAAATATATGGCACTTTCTGATCCTGAGATTATTTTATTGGAGACAGGCACTGTTTTCTGAGAATGAGTGCTAGGCTGGAGCACTTTGACAGACCCCTGAGATGGCACTGAGATCCTTTCCTCCAATGCAAGGCTCTTTGACAGACTTCAATTTACTTACTACAGGTTGGCAGCAAATATGTGAAGATTGGAAAACCATCACCTTGAGGTGACCTAGGCCATGGAGACAGGCTGCGATTGCTGGGCATTTGCTGTTGGAACTCCTTCAGTCAGTAGCCTTTAAGATACCAGCCTACTTGATCATGGCCTCTTATATTATGAATGCCAAGAAAAAGCATGAACACTTGCTCTCTCTCCCGGCTTCTGGATTCAGTTCCAGTTCCCCGTTTGTGCAGAGGACTGTGATCTGTGAGTCTACCCCTAAATAAAAAACCCTTCATTACATGCAGTTCTGAGATAGTTGGGATTATTTTGTAATTTCCATATTTAACTGGTGCTCATGTGAATCCCAAATCCACACCTACAGTGATAGGCCAAAAAGGACCCAAAAAGTCCATAACCCAGAAGGTCTCCCATCCCTCGTCCACCAGGCCTGATTTCACCTATTAAGCAGCTTTTTGCCATAGCACACCACAGCCACATTGGAGGTACTGTGTGGTGACTTGGCAATTTCCCAGGCTCACATATGCATCCCCCTCCCTGCCACTTTCCCTGCTGTACATCTTTCAGTTGGTGATCCCTGCTCACAAGCTCTGGGCTCTTTGCTCTGTGAATGGAATTTATTTAATTTCTCTAAATTTGTCAAACAAAGCATATTTGTTAGTATCTAACCAGGCACCAATGCATGGAACCAAAGCAGCGGGAACAGTTCCTCACTGCCTCCCCACCGAGTGACTGCAATCACAACACAGGCTGGTCAATAAAGAATATTATACCTACAATAGTTTACTGAAACCTAATGGCAGTAAGGGAGTTAATAAATTTGAAAGTCTTATGATTGCAGACAATATTACCATTTAGGAATTTAATAACCTTTTTGTTTATACCATGGATGGTATTTTGCAATGCATATTATATCATTAAGAAAATGGTTTGATAACAGAGCCAAGAATGAGACACTTTTAGAAATAATACAGTCTTTGCAGACTAATAATTAACAACTAGTAGAAAAAATTAATTGAAAAATTAATATAAAGGTCAACATTAATTTGACAGACAAAATCCAATCAATGTTGAAGGGTGCTGAGACATCTGAAAGAATTTGTGCTGTTGAATTTAACAATTGGAATCTGTTGAAAAATTATGATAGGTAAACAAATAAGGTATCTCTCCAGGAAGGCAATATGCATACCAACAAAATTATGCAAAAGGATTAGATGTTATTACTGGACAAATTTCATATCTTGAAATAATCAATGAGGGCACTAGAATGGAACACTGGACAGGAGAATCAGATTTTACCAAAGACAGTGGTAAAGAGATTTGAAAATATTAAAGAAATTGTTTAAATTGATGAGCAGGGAGAAAAGGGACAAGAACAAGATTTAGCCTTGTCAGTATGCACCAGAGTCTGGGATGAATTACCCAGAGTTTTAGTTGTCTATGCAGTAATATCCTCTGAGAAGCCATCTTGCACAAAATACACTAAAGGAGTCAAAGAATATACATGACAATCAATAGGTGTGAGCGACCTAAAAGAAATTAAGCAAGCAATAGTATCTTATGGCCTACATTCACCATTTGTAAGTGAAATGGTGAAAACGTTGGCTTCAAGCAATAAAGCTGCTCCGCACAATAGGCTTCAATTAATCTCAGCAGTCCTAGGAAATAGAATCCAGCTGCTATGGAAATGCTATTGATGTGAAGAGGCAAAAATATTAGAACAACAAGGAAAAGCAAAAAAAATTGAGGCTTCCAAAGACAAATTTTTGGCAAGGGTCATTACTCTAATCCTCAGGACCAGGCTCTTAATGACAAACTCACCTTGTCCCTATGTAGCACAGTAGCTTTAAATGCTTGGGATAGAATTTAGGAATCGGTAAAGAGAACTGAATCATATATCAGGGTTAAGCAGGGCCAGATAGAACCCTTTAGTAAATTTTACAAAAATTAACTAAGGCTGTACAAATATGAACAAAAAAAACAGAAGCTAGATGTGTACTTATTGAATCTCTGGCTTTTGAAAATGCCAACTTAGAATGCAAAAAGATACTTGGGTCTTGAAAGGTTAGATCAGCAACAAAGGATGAGCATCCTGAATACAGTGAATGTGGGCATTTGACTATAATACTGAGGCCTGGGTAGGAGAAGAAATTTCCAAAGGTATCAGGAGATATCAAAATGCCAGCTATTTTTGTTGTGGTAGAATCAGGCATCTGAAAAGGGATTGTAGACAAGAAATTCCTAGGAATAATGTGTCCTCTGGGAATGGCAAGAATAGGCAGTCTTAGCCTTCTGGAACATGAAGGAGATGTGGCAAAGGCTGACATTGTACCAACAAATGTAGATCAACAAAAGACAGACAAGGCAACTGAATACCATAAGGAAACTTCTTGGGGGAGCCTCTCATAGGCCCCCATGTCAAACTTGGTGCAGTAATTCCCAGTCACTGTGGAGAACATATCTCACCAGGAAAAATTTTAAAAAAAATATGGCATACTGTAGAAAACCATACTGTTCTTGATGATGGAATACACCTGGAAGATGAATCAAAACCTCCAGTAGGAAATAGGAAATGTATATTTTGGTATACTTCTATAAATGATCAAAGATCAAAACTAAGAGTGTGTATAAATAACATTGTAATTGAGGGATTACTAGACACGGTTGTGGATGTGAGTATCATTACTCCAGGATCTTGTCATCTGAATTGGCCTCTTCAAGAAACAGAGGTTCAGTTCCTAGGAATTGGAGCCCAAACTCAAGTGAAACAAAGCATGAAATGTGTCAAATGCACAGGGCCACAAGGACAGAAAGGAAGACTGAGGCCATATGTAGCTAATATTGCAGTGAATTTATGGGGGTCATGACCTGCTGCAGCAATGGAATACCCAGATTAGCATTCCTGCAGTCCCAGAAACTCATAATTCTGGGAAGGATATTATAAGGTACTATACACAAAGGTCACCAGCTATTCAGGCTGTACAAGAACACAAAGTGACTAGTAAACCTTTAGAGGTACCAACAGCCCTACCTTTAAAATAGTTAAACTGAGAAACCAATATGAATATGAGTTAAAGAAAGGCCATTAACAAGAGAAACTGCAGTCTTTAGAACAGCTGGTACAAGAGAAACTAGATGCTCACTATATTGAAGAATCAACCAGTCCTTGGAATTCTCCTGTATTTGTTGTTACAAAGTTTAGACCTTTTACCTCTTACCACCGTCTAGATTCTCGACAGTTGTAGGTAATTCAACCTATGGGCCCTCTACAATCTAGAATTCCTCTGCCTTCTCTATTACCAGAAGGATGTCCACTTACAGTTATTGATTTAAAAGATTGTTTCTTCACTTATACTTTTACAAGAAAACAACAGAGAAAAAAATGCATTCACAGTGTCTACTTGTTCTCAGTTTACAAGGAGATACTAGTGGACCGTCCTCCCACAAGGAATACTCAATAGCTCCACCCTGTCCAATGCTTTATAGGTCAGCCATTGGAAATAATATGTAAACAATTTCCTAAATCTATAATTTACCATTGCATTTATGACATTTTGTTATCTGATTCAAATGCAGATGGGTTATAAAGAATGTCTGAAGACGTAAAGAAAGTTTTACTTAAATGGCGATTACAAATTGCTCCTGAAAAAAATGCAAAGAGGAGATTGTGTCAGTTACTTAGGTTATAAAATAGATTTACAAAATATTAGAACAAAAAAAGGCACAAATTAGGAGAGAACAATTGCAGACTCTTAATGACTTTCAAATATTCTTAGGAGACATTTCCAGTCTATGACTAGCTGTTGGAATAATGCCTGGTCTAATAATTTATTTAAACAAAACCTTAGATGGTGACAAAGACTTAAATAGTCCCAGGGAATTAACAGTTAAAACTGAGAAAGAATTATCTGTAGTTGAAGAAATTACAGGAGGTACTTGTGGATTGAATGACTACAAATCTTAATTGCATTCCAGTCATATTGTCTTACAGAATTTCCCCTACAGGAATTTTAATGCAAAAGAAAGATATTATCTTAGAATGGACCTTTTTACCACAAAAACCAAGTAAAAAAATAAAAACTTATATGGAAAAGGTCTCTGAATTAATTATAAAAGGAAAATTGAGACTTTGCCAACTATCATGTATAGAGCCAGAAGAGATTATAGTGCCTTTTTCTACTGAGAAAATTAAAAAAATTATGGGACAACAATGAACCATGGCAAAGAGCTTCTGCACTTTTTGGGGAGAGATTAATAGCAATCTGTCAAAAGTGATAGAGTTAACCATATAAAGAGAGCTACTTGGATTCTTCCATGAATTGTCTGTGATGCACCAATAACTGGAGCCTATACATTTTATTCTGATGCAAATAAATCAAGAAAGGTAAATTACAAATCAGAATATTTAAGTGAGGTAAAACAGAGCCCTTATAATTCTGTCCAAAAGCAGAGCTATATGCTATTTTCATGGTACTAAGGAATTTTAAACAACCTCTCAGTATAGTTACTAATTTGCAGTATGCGGAAAGAGTTGTCTTGCATATTGAAACTGCTGAATTTATACCAGATGATGTAGAATTGACTTCATTATTCATTCATGTTCAAGATATAATCAGGAATGGGCTTTGTCCCATATATATAACACACATCTGATCCCATAGTTGTCTGCCAGTTTTTTTTTTAGCATAAGATAATGCAGAAATTGATCGATTATTGATTGGAAGTTTGCTGAAGGCCTCAGAATTTCATAAAAAGCATCATTTCAATAACAAAGGTTTAAAAAAAGAGTTTCCTATTACATGGCAACAAGCTAAGGGGATTATAAAAAGATATCCTACTTGCTTTTTCTATAACCAAATACTGTTACCCAAAGGGTACTCAAAAGAATGAGATCTGGCAGATGGGTGTGTTACACTTTACAGAATTTGAAAAATTAAAATATATACACCACACCATTGACACTTATTCAGGTTTTCAATGGG
>LOEQ01005986.1:163887-187761 GCA_001685075.1 Bramus lutescens | reverse complement strand
GTAGAACCCCAGCAGCACAGACAATAATGACAACATTGAATAAATGGGACCTCCATGAAATCTTACTGAGACCTGAGCAAGGATTACAACAATGGTTATATTAAGATGAAAGGGGAAAAGCTTATGATTTCTCATTCCTACCCAAGGAAACATAGACAACTAAGAAATGGTGAAAATAGAAAAACTAGATTGCTCAGGGGGAGTGGAAGAGGAATACAACAATTGTTTATGTAATACCAACTGATTACCCATGAAAACATAGGCATGCAGAAACATTGTAGGCTAAGCAATGCATATGCATGCACACAGAAATATGTAGCAACAATTGAAGAAGAAAGGAAGCCATGAAATTGAGACAGAGCAAGGTGTAACATGCTAGGAGTTGGAGAAAAAGCAGTGAACAAGGTAAATGATTTAATTTTATTATAGTCTCAAAAGTAATAATACTGAAAAGTAATGGTGCTTAGTTTTAATATATTAAGAGTTTTCTGAAATAATGATATTAGCACCACAAATTCTAAACATGTTAACGTCTGGTAGTTATGTTTATAAAATTATATCAGAATGTTCTATAGAATTCAAATTGACTATCCCATTAAATATATTTAGTAAAATTTAAAGGAACACAATTTTAAAATAATTACAGATTATTTCTTATGGTGTTTTAACTTCTTCTTGTTTCTTCACTTAGAACAGAACAATCATATCTCAGGAACTCATCCCTTAAGTAGCAAAGCAGAACCACACTAAATATATCACACTTCACACCCACAATCATGCTCTCAGGTTTGAGTAGGTGCTGAAAATTCCAGACACAGATTTTATAGCTTTTTGCAAACTGGGTATTGGCAGTTCTGATGCTTTGTGGTAAAGACAGCAAATATATATGAACCAATTATATCAAATAAGAAATACTTATTAAATCTTTATTCAATATCCTGTAACTGTCTAAACAAAAGTATCACCACCTTATTTTCTCTTCAAAACTTCAATATATTTTCATATCATAATCAGGAATTTATCTTAACATGTTTTTTTTAACTTTTTACACAAACCTCATATACATTTCTGATTTTATTGAAGAATACATTGTACTGTTACATTTTATACTTCTTTAGCTACTAACTTCATAAAAAGTGCACATACACAGCTGTGTTTAGAATTTATTCATATGTTTGTTTTACATGAAGTGCCCAGAAAAGATAGAATTATAATCTTTAAAGGTTTGCAAACTATTATAAAAAGGAAATACATTAAAAAATTAAAAATAAATTTCTTATAAGTAATTACAACAGAAAATAAAACATGCCAACGAAAAATTGGACAAGATGTCAAATAGTTAATGGGATTTTGATTTAAAATGATTGGGTTCTAATTTGTGGCTTTCATAGTGTAAGTGTTTACTTAAATAAGTGAAGGCAGTAAACTAAAAGAGTTTTACAAAATGATTTATATTGTGCCAGTCATTATGGGGAGCAGAAAACTTTGTCTCTGGGACTGATTTATAAATACAAACTAGTAAATCTTAAAATTGCTAGCATTGATACAAAGATTTTTATATTTCTATGAGTAGACCAGCATATGAAAGACAGATAACAGGCTCTCCTAGTAAGTAAAGGTAATCATAAAACACAGTTAATTCACTCACACTTCAGTATAAATGTTATAAATAAACATTACATCCTGCAGAACACCTACCCAAAGAATAGAGCAAGAAAATATTAGTACAGGGACTCCTATTTAAATACTTAAAATTGAACCTTTTTTTAAACCAAGTCTTGAATTGTATTTTAAAACAACTGCTCATTTATTTTGCTTTCTGCCTCTGTGCTTGTGCCTTTAAGACTTTCACAACCATTTTCTGTTTCTCCTTAAGGAAAGCCTGCTTGATCCTGTCACAGACACAGGTGGAGAACATGAAACCTCCATAGACCCTGCTGCCGTTCCTCTTCTTTGTCTTTAGACAACCTCATAAGGACTTTAGACCTCCCAAGTCTGGGTGAAACACGTGCCATGTTGATTTAGGTAGACAATCCTTTGGCCAGGGTTTCAAGACAGCCTAGCTTTGTTAGAGGTTGTATTGTAAGAAAGCCTAATACAGTATGTCAAAGACTGAACGATTCTGCACACACTGAAAAAAAAATCAAGTACTTCAGCAATTCCAAGACATCATGAGGCTTTAGGTTGAGAGTATGACATACTTCCTTGACACACTATAGATCTCAGAGAGAGCAGGAAGTGAAAGAGGAAGGAAAGAATTTGTATGAAATTAAAGGAAAGTCAGCCAAATGAAAGAATAAATATTTTATTTATTTTTTTGAATTTTTTATTTATTTTACTTATCAACCACAGTTTCCCCTCCCTGCTCTCCTCCTGCTCCTACCCTCACCTCCCTTCAGCCCTCTCCAGTTCATTCCTCAGAAAGGGTGAGGCCTCCCATGGGAGTCAACAAAGCCTGGCATATCAAGTTGAGGTAGGACCAAGCTCCCTCCGACTGCATCAAGGCTGGGTAAGGTATCCCTCCATAGAGATTGGTTTACATAAAGTTAATTCATGCCTGAGAGTTGGATCCTGGTCTCATTGATAAGGGGTCCACAACCAGACCAAGGTATGCAGTTGTCACCCACACGCAGAGGCCATTGGTTGATCCCAGGCAGGCTCGCTAGCTGTGGGTTAAGAGTTCATGAGCTCCCAAGAGCTCAGGTCAGCTGTGTCTGTGGTTTTTCCAGTGAAGATCTTGATTGCCCACTCTCATATAGTCCTTTCTCCCTCTCTTCAACTGAACTCCCAGAGGTCAGCCCAGTGCTTGGTTGTGTATCTCTTCCATCAGTTACTGGATGAAGGGTACTACGATGACAATTAGGGTATTTACCAATCTGATTACAGAAGGCCAGTTCAGGCACTCTCTCCACTATTGCCAGGAGTCCTAGCTGGGGTCATCATTATGTATTCTTGGGAGTTTTCCTGGGTCCAGGTTTCTACCTAATTCCTAATGACCTCCCCTAACCATTTTATTTCTTCAAAACCCTTGGCAATCTTCATGATTATTATTCCCTTCTTTTCATCACTGGGGAAAAAAATTCTGTCTTATGCAATCAGGAAAGCTGTTCACAGGGAATATGTCGCTTATTCACATTTCTTAGTTGCAGCATATATCATTCTTATGTTATTACTGAAGTGAGATCCTAATGAACTCCTGAATAAATTATGACACTATTGCTACTTAAAATATTAACAAAAATATTCTCCTATGATGTTTATCAGCTATGTTATAAATTATCCTTTAGCTGTCATCTGGAAATAGAAAGTTTGATTGCCTATTGTAATTATGAGTGTTGAAGGGACCTGTAATAATGGATAATGCTATAAGGTACATGAGGACTGTGCACTTTATTGTATGGCCAGGTAGGTTACTTAACTTATCCTAAATAATATTTGATATCTTAAAGAATATTTGACTAAACTTTTTATTAAACCTGCTTGATCATATCATAAATTTTAAAATATTAGGAAAATTAAACTATGTTACTCAGAGGAAGACTGAAAAGCTTGAAAATCACTATCTTTTATTCTTTCTTATGGAAATTCACTATTTATCTTATAGCATTCATTCATAAATTCACTTTATAGCACTTTTTCAAATTTTGTCCCATCAATGATAATGAAATATTTATCATTTCCATGATAAAAAATTAACTACTTTTATTCAAATGGAATATCAATATATTTCCATAAATGTAAGAGATGATATTAGGTAAGTTGAAGAATTCCAAAGTAAAGAAGGGTATTGAAGGAATTAGATAAAGTCAGATGAGAGAGAGAAATACATATTTTTAAATGTATAAATTGAGATAAACATGGATAATTTTAAAAGCATAAAACCAATGATAATTTCTCTTCAATTAATTATCTCTGTTTTGTGTTCTTTTTCTGAAATCTTTACTAATGACCCCAAAGAAAAATTTTTGAAACCATTTGAGAAAAAAATCCAGCACTATGGATTTCACTATCAGTTGGGAAAATGATAAAAGGAGAAAAAAACTCATGAAACAATGCAAACAAAAACTAAATATACTCAAGTCACAAATATTAAAAGATATATTAGTTATCAAAATAAAAGAGATAAAAGTTGTCAACGTATTTAGAGACTGCTTTCTTCTTGGAGGTCAGAACATATCCTTGAAAGAAAAAAAAATATTCTCCTTAGTGTGCAGGCTATTCTTAGGTCAGCTTGACTCCAGCTTGTCATCTGGGAAGGGGAAACACAAGGGATAAAGCTGCTGTACAAAATTGGCCTCTAGGTAGGCAAAGGTGTGTTTTCTTGATGGATTATTAATATGGGTGCACTCAGATCACTATGAGCAGCACCACAACTGGACTGCTGGTCCTGGGTGCTCTTGAAAGCAAGCAGAGCAAGCCACTTGAATGAGTCCAGTAAGCCCAGTAAACCGCACTCCTCCATGGCATTTGTATCAGTTCCTCCTTCAAGATTCTGCCTTGAATTCTGGTCTCGTCTTCCTGGATGATGGACAATTCCCTGGAACTGGAAAATGAAACCCTTTCTTCTCAAGTAGCATTTGGTCACGATGTTTCATCACAGCAGCAGGAACCCTAAATTGTAAGTTTATCACACATTAAAATCCCTTTGGGAAGATCAAATTGATTTTAAAAGAGAAATGATTATTAAGTCCTTTAGATCAGTGTAGGTACCCTGCATGTTCACATGATCCTACTCTCAGGAGTCTATGCTGTCATGCTGGTCTTAAAAGAACATGCCTAGCACACAGCTGACCAGAGAACTTAAAGCCAGCAACTGATGGAAGTAGATTCAGAGAATCACAGCAGAACACTGGGCTGATCTCCCAAAGCCCAGTTGAAGAGAGGGAGAAGTGAAAAGATGAGCACAGTGGCGAAGACCATGACGGGCACAACCGCAGAAACAACTTACTGTGCTAACGAAAGCTTTCCAACTCTGGCCTGACAGTGAGCAAACCAGCAGAGGACCAAACCAGAACTTTTGAAGGTGGGCGATAGTTTTATGGCTGAGCAGTCTGTGGGTCCACTGACAGTGAGACCAGGAATTATCCCTTCTGCCTGTTCTGACTTTTTAGAACCCATTCCCCCTTAGAGGGATACCTTGCTCAGCCTAAATATAGTGGGGAGGGCCTTGGCTCTGAATCAAAGCAATGTGCTGGACTTTATTGACTCCCCATGGGAAGCCTTACCCTCTCTGAGGAGTGGAATGGGGGGTGAAATGGGGGTAGGAGGGAGGAAGGTGGATTAGGTAGGAGGAATGGAAAGAATGGGAAATGGATTTGGAATGGACAAAGAGTAAAAGTTTTTTTTTTAAGAAACTAAATTAAAAAAAGAAAAAAGAGCATGCCTATTAACACTTTGGTTTGTTTCTGCTTATATCCATCAAGTGTTTGTCCTTTTTTTTTGCTCGGTTATGTTCTTACTGTTTCATTCTGCTCAGGAAGACTTTGAATTACGTTTGATTATTGAGCTCCCCTGTAATAGGAACAACAGCAGCAGCAAGCAGAATAAGACAGATCAAGCCTCTTTACAAATGTATAGCGATGGCTATTTAAACAGGTTTGGAACAGTTGAAAGTAAATATGCGGCCATAGCTCACTGTTCAATTAATGTTTCTTCTATGACTGCCATTGACAATCATTTTCCATATCAATGAAAACAGAATTTTGCAGTCAGCAAGGACAAAAGCACCAGGAGTAGGACACTGTTGAGAATAACTAAGCATTAGGTATGGTTTTGACAATATGACCAGAGCCAATGGAGACTCAAGGACACTTCAGACAAGATGCTTACAGTTGTTCTTCAGTTACACTTCTCTGAGGAGTATGAATTACCATTTGAAGTCTGATTGGCTGGAATCCAAAGCCTAGGGCCAGGTTACCAACCACTGCTGGTCTGCAGGTTCCACAATAATGACCATGTGAGTTAAGTATTTCTTCCTTATAAAGACTTGAAGCTTGGTAAAATGTCAATGACTGTCATAAATCATCATTTTTTTCTTTCTTTTTCAAAAGGGTTTGCTAAACTTAGAAAGAAAATCTTGAATTTTGTAGAAGACTGTAATTAAAGCATTTGGCTTGCACTCTTAGGACTGGGATGAGATTAAGGACACATGTGAAAATCCTCTAAGGGTAGTTAATGCCTCTAATCCCAACACTGGTTATAAATTTCTCCTCTCTTTTCCTAAAATCACATTTTACTTTTAGAATTTTGGCCAAGCTGGAGAATTAAGCAAAATCTAAAGATTTGATATGATCTCCCCCTATTTTTCCTACAGGTTCATCTATATGATTGGATCCTTTATTGTTAGCTGAACTTTACAGATTAAATATTATTTCAAACACTGTCATTTGTTTATATTTTGCAGAAAATTTACTGCATATAAAAGTAATTCATATCACATTAACTTTTTTATACACAAATATGTGTTCCTTTAATGTGTGATTTCCCTCTGTCCATTGGTTAATAAAGAAACTGCTTAGGCCTATGACAGGGCAGAATAGAGCTAGGCAGGAAAACTAAACTGAATGCTGGGAGAAAGAAGGTGGAATCAGTGAGACATCATGTAGCCACAAGAGGAGAAAGAAACTGGAACCTTGCTGGTAGGCCAGGACCTCATGGTGAGTCACAGATTAATAGAGATAGATTAATTTAAAATGTAAGAGTGGGATAGAAATATGAATAAGCTAATAAGCCAAGCTGTTGTAATTACTACAGTTTCTGAGTGATTATTTTGGGTGACCAGGAAATGAACAAGCAGCCTCTGACAACAAGTTGGCACTCCAATGTGTGCCAGCTAAATCCATATAAGACCTGAGAGAGCTTGGAAAGTAATTCTAAATACAAAGAAACCCAAAGTTTAGCTGCAATTTTTTAGGTAAGGTCCTAGCAAGGGAGGGATTGCAGCTCTTTAAGAGAGGTCTTCCTGATTCAGCATTAGCAGAAGAAAAATACACAGTTAAGAAGTGGTGGCTTCCTTGTTCATGCTGCCAGCATGAACTCTGGCTCTTTCAGGAAGGAGGCCAAGCATTTGAATGGCATTTGTGAACAATGTGTTATAAACTGCTTAATGGTGCAACATAGACCCACTGCATACCTGGAATTAGGGTGGTATGCCCCCTCACAAAGGTAATGACCATGCCCCTGCTATGTTAAACAGGGTGGAGTCAAAAGGCAAAGCAGCCTTGGTCCTAGCCATGCCCACTTAACATTTTTTAAAGAAGCACTCCTGGTCAAAAACTGATTACAGATAATCAAGCAATAAAGATAAATCCAGATGGAAAAGATCTCTAAATAGGTCACAGTGTCGAATAAATGTATGTAGGCTTGGGAGAGAGAAGAAATAGAATATAGACAGTTATGTAAGGAAGTAAATAGTTTTAAAAAATAAAACAAAGTCTTTAAAGAGATAGAGTCAGAGAGTCATAGATTAGAGAAAATAAAAAAAAATAAGACATGTAAAGATGGAATATACACTGCCAGTCTGGATTATATATATTATTGTGTTTGCTTTTAATTTTTTGACTGTGAATGTGCTAAGTACAGAGAAACATTTCATTGTACAGGTGGTTAAGCTAAGCCAACATATAAATTTTAAATGTATCTTGACTTGAAAATTTTGGTCTAAGGATATGTTGCTTATGAAAAGAGGTTCTGTTTTTGTTTCCACAAAGCAGAGAATCTACACCTTCCTTGAAGGCTAATGTGGTTTGATGGACTAAGACCCCATGAAGGGTTTCCATGAACTCCCCCCAAAAATTACCTTGCCCAACAAAAAGCAGGGAGCTGTTTGGAGAGAACTATGCCCCAATTTTCTAAATGATTGTTTATAAATGTTTGTTTGCATTTAAGGGAGATATGTTATAGAGATGAATACTTTGCTTTGGTATGGATCTTAGTTTCCTGATAAAAATTTAAGGTCAGTTTTGTTATATCTATATTTCTGCTCTTGATTAAGGTATTGTTTTATGCAACTCATTTGAAAGCATATACTAGTCAAGCTTGTAGTCATGTAAGCTAGGTTTTATCATTATATAGAGATATATTTCAGTTAGATAGGTATTCTTCAAATCTTTCAGAGACCTTCAGAATATTGTATTTATTTATTATTATTTTTTTCCAGGGTTTCTCTGCAGCTTTAGGGCCTCTCCTGGAACTAGCTCTTGTGGATCAGGCTGGCTTGAACTCACGCAGATTCACCTGCCTCTGCCTCCCGAGTACTGGGATTAAAGGCGTGTGCCACCACCAGCCAGCTGTTGTTTAAAATGTTAGAAGAAGCTCTTCATGGAGTTTGTTACCCATTAGGGCAAGAGACTGCTCTTGTTTGAACTGCTTGACTTGACTGGTAGGACCCACAGAAAGATGATTGCTGAAGCTGAATTCAAAAGGTAAGACAGTCCTTTGGGGTTCCTGCTTCATGAAAGAGTCTACCAGACATTCTGCAGAACACAGAAGAAAGTTACTGACAAACTGCCAATATAAGTGAAACTGTCTTTGAAGTTTCTTGCTTTATGGAAAAGTCTTGCTTTATGGAAAACTCCGGGCCTGTGGGCTGAAGATTGGATACCCCAGTGTAATAGAAAAACTTTGGGTGAATGTCCAGGCAGAAAGATGTCTCTGTCAAATGTAGAGTTTTGAAAAATTGCTTACAATGCACTTCCTGTTAACTTAGGTAATATTATATCCTTTTGTAGTCTTTGAGTAGTTTAGTACTTTATATTAACATTTACATTTTACTATTACAGAGAACATAGAAGACACAGAAATGAAAAGAAAATAAGGAGCTTCACACATAAATTTATGAAGCACAAGACTGGACTATTTTATGATTTTAGATACATCTCTACAGAGAATATTTCATAATGTATGCATTCACTGAAATATATACATATAACATTTTAGACCTCATGGTGTATCAGAAATGAGAATTGTTGACATATCAGGATGCACATTATCTAGGAATTTGTTCTGTAATAAGTTAAACCTAATTTTTATTGATCTGTAAGGCACTTCATTCTGTCTCTTAAACCACTTAAACTCACATTCTGAGACAAGTACCATATCTTCATATTTTCCTTATAATAAGTATTTCTGCAATAAATAGTTCCTACATAGCTTAGAACATCTTATTACTTTTTATCAGATTTTGAAAAGAGCAATTTCTTGATGAAAAGTTTTACAATTTTTAAATCTCTTGAAAACATACTTGATATCACATTTAAACTGCTTTTCAGTAATTGTACATTTCTTTTTCATTCTAGAGAACTAAACTACTCAAATATTCTCTTCGGAAAAGTGGAAGGGAAGCAATATTGACTCCACCTGTCACTATAAGCCAACATTTCATTTTGTGAAGGTTCCACCATATTTTTAAGTCTTTTTATTTCAGTTAAAGGCTCTGCGTGATTTATTTCATTGTAGAATTGCATATAGATGGATGACTGACTGACTGACTGATTGACAGACACATACATTTAACAAAGAGTTATAAAGCATTCATTTTAAACACCACAAGCTATTTTTGTTGTTGCTATAACAAATGTTTTCTTTCTAGCTTCCTTTATTATTCTGTTTTCCTTTTTAGATTTAAATGTTTCTTTTAAAATAACTTGCTAAACTTTTAATTGTAGTGATTTGGAAAAACCACTCTCTATTAAATGTAATATTTATGCTTAGCTATCACAAAATTGAGTTATTCGTTATACTATTCCATCTCATTTTAAATAAAATTGCAAGTGCTTGTTGATTTTATTTTCCTCATAATGCAGACATTTCATCAACATGTTCTGTCACTTAGATCTAATTCATTGTTATTAGAATAGATATTTGGTTTATGGAATATATATGCTTTTCAATAATTACTTGCATAGAGTGCTTTTAGGTTTACAATAATATATCTAAAATATTCATTACTGGTAACCACCAACATTATTTCTTATGCACCGTATTGCATACTACTGAAAATTTTCTTTTTAAATTCTCAACCTACTTAAAGTTGAAAGAGTACACTGACTATAATTTTCTGTGAGATTTTTTCCTATAAGAGCAATAATATCTTTGAATTAAATAATGTCCAAGCATTTGAAATATACCACTTTATTTCTGTATTAAATTATTTTTAAAAATTGATTATGAATATTTACAAACAAACATTTTTGCTCATATATATTTTACATCTTTTGGAAAAGTCCTATCCACCAAAATTTTTCTCATTATGGTGTGTTTCATCAACAGACAAAACAGTGTTAAGTAGTTTAACAAAATGTTAATAGTGTTCCATAATTTTGAGAGCCTATATGAAATAAATTTTGGAAATTTCTTGCCATTATGTTACTCATAATTTTAAAATGCAGGGAGCAGGACTGGGTATTAATATCTGGTTAAAATTATCTTACTCACTTTCTTAGCAAAAAGATAATATTTATGTATATAGTCATTTGCCTGTGAGCTCTGCATCAATGTTTCTGACCTGCTATACTGTGATAATAACTATCATCTGTATTATTGTGAAATTTGTTCATGTAATCAGGATATAAAAACATAGTAAAAAATTTGTTGCCAATATTCTTTCTTGTACGCCTTTGAGTTTTACTTTGTTGTTATTTCTTTAACAAATATATATTTGCTTTACTTTTGTTATGTTGGTTTTTTAATACTATGATTTATGCCTAATAACCATTTTAACTTTTTTTTTGGTTACCTTGAAATAATAGACATTTCTTCTGTATTTTTCTTGGTGATTGTTTTTGCTCCAAGATTAGTATCACCAATTTGTTTTCTTTTTAAAAAATAAGTTCTTTGAGAATTTTGTACAATGTATTTTTGCCATATTCAGCTTCTCCCAAAACTCTACTCTGACTTAAACCTCTTTCCCTATTCACTATACTGTATGTTTCATTTAAATCTATCATGATTAATGTGCTGCAAATATACCGTTGGATATAGAGCCTTCTACTGGAGTGTGGTCCACCCACCCGTTTCAAACTTGTAAAGAAAATGGGCCCTTTCTCTCCCAGAAACTACCAATTGCAAGTCCTTAGCAAGATGTAGAAGAAATTCATGTCCACTCGTCTTCCTGCTCTTGGATTTGGACTGGTTGTAAATTGTACAGTTCTTGTGCCTGTTATCATGACTGCTCTGAGTTCATATGCACCTTGCTGTATCAAAAAGACTCGGTTACTTGCAGTCATTCACTACATCTTGCCCTCACACTTTTTTCCATTTCTCTTCTTCAATGGTGTCTGAGCCTTGGGTAGAGGGATTATGATAAAGATGTTCCATTTAGGACTACATATTCCCTGATCTTTTATTCTCTGCATCTTGTCAAGGTGTGGTTCTCAGTGTTAATCGTCACCTGTTGAGATATCATGATAAGTCATTAAACAGTAGTTTAATAGTATCCCTAATCAGCAGCATAATAGGTTCTCTCCTTGGGCCTAAGGTCTGTCTAGACACAATCCTTGGCCCAATAAAATAATCATGACAGGTATGAGTTTTCTCTTTGGAACAGAACTTAATTCAACCATAGAGTAGTTGATTTTTTCTCATAATGTTCTTTCCACTATTCAAACGGGGTATGCCTTCCCAGGACAATGATTATCATAGCTTATAGACTTCAAAGTTGGGCAAGACTAATGATTCCTTTTCTCCTTTGATACCGTGAATAGCAGCTCTGTCTCTAAGAAAGCATTCCAGTAGCTATGGAGCTTCTAAGTCAGTAATAGCTTGATTTCTTCATGTTCTCCGATTAGCTATGTGATGTCTTCTGTAAGCAAGTATTACTGCAAAGTTCTGGAGGGTAGCCAGAATCATGGGCAAAAATTTCATAGTCTGTGAATCCTCAGTGAACAAAGAGCTCCCAAGACCCATACTTGGAATGGGGTTTTTAATTGTTATTCTGTGGTATTTAGTAGGGTAATTCCATATTAAGCCTGCCATATATTATATTATATAATATATTATATTGTTATCTTATATTACTAGGTTAACCCTTACCTTATTCCTCATGAACTCCGCTTTGCCTTCCCCCACCTCAATATAGCCCTTTCTTTTACATTATTTATCTTTAATTCTTTATATCCCTATATTCTGTCTCCCTAGCTCCCCTCTTGTGGTGCTTCTCCTGATATCACCACCCACCTTTTTTCCAAGATAGGCTTTCTCTTTAGCTTTGGAGCCTTTCTTGGAACTAGCTCTTATAGACCAGACTGGCTTCAAACTCACAGAGATCCTCTTGCCTCTGCTTCCTGAGTGCTGCTCAGCTTGATATCCCCTTCTTGATTTCCTTATTTTTATGGATATTTTATGGGTATTCCAAATGAAAGTAGCAATATGAGGATTTAAATCTGCCATCTGCAAATAAGAGAAAATGATGATATTTGGTTTATTTCACTCTAAATAATATTTCCAGATCTACCTTTTTGACTTAAATTTTCATATTTATTTTTCTTAAGAATTGAATAATATTTCAATTTGTAGGTCTGTCACCTATTCATTATCCATTCTTCAGTTGATGGACATCTAGGATGTTTCCATTCCCCACTATTAGAGTCCTCTGTTTATATTTCCAACAGTGGTATGGTTGCATCCTATGGTAGAATGCCTTCCATAGTTTTGAGGAATATTCACACTAATTGAAATAAAAGCTGTACCAGTTTGCCTTAGCACCAACAGTAAAAATGTGCTTTCTTTCCTTCCAATTCTCATAAACACTTGCTGTCATTTTCTTTATTAGTCTTGGCCATTCTGACTGGGGTAATTTTCACTTTTATTAGCCTAATCACTAAGATATGAAATTTTTCAAAAAGTAAATGCTTCTCAATCATTTTATTTCAACTTTTGAGAAACTATACTTAGTTACATGCTTCATTTTTTTGTTAGGATACTCATCTTTTGTGCGTTTGTTTTTTTTTCAATAAAAAGAGTAGCTTTCTCAGATACAAATGACAAACTTATGGATAAATACATCATTGGAGCAACACAGTTCACAATAGCCTAAATATTTTATGGAAAATATATATTGGAATTTAGATGGATTAAGATATATAAACACATATCTTGGAACAAATTCAACCTAGGATGTGAAAGACTAGTACTATGATAATTTTAAAGACTAAACAAGAAACTGAAGACACCATAACATGGAAAGTCCTTATATGCTTATATATTGGTTGGGCTAATGTTATGAAAATATACATCCTCATCCTACCAAAAGTGATATACAGATTCAACACAATCACTATTAAAATTTTAATCTAATTCTACACAGAAAATGAAAAACAATGCTATCACAATTTATATAAAAATACAAAAGACTCAGATAAGTCCAACTATTCTTCAACATAAAAATGCTACATGAACTATATCTCCAGATTTCAAGTTATATTAAAGCTTTAGTATTGGTAGCAACATAGAGTGAATGTAAAAATAAGCTCATTAACTATGGAATCTAATTAGTATTTGCATATAATATAATCAGTATTTTCATTCACTGATAGTCTTTTTTTTTTTGACAAAGAGGCCAACAATGCACAATTGAGAAAACACATTATCCTCAACAAGTTCTTTTGGTAAAACTGTAATGCTACATGTAGAGGAATGAGAGTAGATCCTTATTTTTCACTCTTCACAAAACTCAATTCCAAATGGATCAAGGGCTTCACCATGACTCTGGATACTCTGAGTGCAACTGAGGAGAAATGAAGGAATATGCATGAACTCACTGACAGAAGAGAGAGCCCAATAATTCTGACATTATAAGAAACAAACAAACAAACAAACAAAAGAAACAATGGGATGACATGAAAACCAAAGCTTCTGATCAGCAGAGGATATAAGTGAAGTGGAAACCTATATAGTGGGAAAAACCTTTACTAGCTATACATGTGACATAAGGTCAGTGATCAGAACGTACACAGATCTCAAATTAACCACAATGCACCTCTAGTTTGGAATGAGCTATGGCTCATCTTTCGTCTAGACTATCTGATACTCTATAAACAGAATACACTTTAAAGTCCGTTTTTTTTTTCAATGATTTATCTTAGCACTATTTCTAAATGATTGTGAGCATAAGTCTGATTCTGGTCTCTGCACAGTTATGTATGTTGTTTTTGTGGCCACAACATGTCTTTTAGATTGTATAATTAATTACTGAACACACTTTCAGTTAATTTTTATACAATTGATTGCTAACCAGGGTAACTTATTTTTTGCTGGTAATCTTAAAATCAGCTAGTTTTGTAAGTAAAACACTAAAAAATATTTGTCTTTGATATATTGCTAAAACTACAGGTCTAGTGATTTTGTAAATCATGGGCATTCACAAATCAAAATATCATATATTTCTCTCCTTATGATTATTACAAAATTTATATAAAACCTGTTTACAGCAGTAGGTCTTATGTATATTTTGTTTCATTGTTTCATTTATTTATGAACTATTTTTTATATCTGTGAATACTTTTTCTCAATCAAAATTGTAAAGGTAAATGTACTGAATTTATTATCAATGTCATTAAAATATATTGTTGGAAAATATTAACTTTTCATTTTCTGATTCCTTGTAATTTTTATTAGTTTTAATTCCATTTTATTTGGTTCATTATTCATATTTTTGAGTACAATAATATGTAAAACACTGAGAATTGCAAGATCTGTTTTTTTATATACATAATGAAGTCAGAAATATACTATGGGAAAAAAGACAGCATTTTCAACAAATGGTGGTAGTCAAACTGGATATTTCCATATAGAAGAATACAAATAGATCCATTCTTATCACCCTGAACAAAACTCAAGTCCAAACTGATCCGTTCCTCACTATAAAACCAGATAGAACGTGGTAGAAGAGAAATTGAAGAATAGCCCCGAATTTTTTTGGCATAGGGGATAAGTTTCTGAACAGAACATTGTTAGCACGTGTAAGGCAAAGAACACCATCAATGAAACATAATGGCAGCCTACAAAATGAGAAAAGATTGTTATCAACTACAAATCCAATTGAGGTTTAACATCCAATATATATAAAGAACTCAGGATATCAAAAAAAAAAAAAAACAACCAACCAACCAAACAAAAAACAGATAACCTCATGAAAATCGGGGTATATATCTAAACAGAGAATTCTAAACAGTGGAAACTCAAATGGCTAAGAAACACTTTGAATCTTCAATGTCATTCACCATTAGGTAAATGAAAATCAAAACTTTTTGAGATTCCAACTTACGCTGTCAGAATAGCTAAGATCAAGCACACAAGTGACACCTCATGCTGGTAAAGATGTGGAATAAGAGAAACACACTCCTCCATTGCTGTTGAGAGTGTAAACTTGTACAGAAAACAATGGAAATCAGTACGATGGTTCCTCAGAAGATTAGGACCCATTCTCCTTCTAGATCCATCTATACTACTCATGGACATATGCCCAAAGGAAGCTCCTCCATTCTACTACAAGGACACTTGTTCAACCATGTTTATAGTACTTTTATTCATAATAGACAGAAACTGCTACCTTTAGTCAACTGCCTGTGGGGCCCCATTAATAAAGACAACAACCACATAACTCATTGAATATGGAGAATTCCAACTGGTGCCATCACCCCTATCTTCTAATCTCTTTGGTACAGGAATGTATTCTGCAGGCTATCAATAGGAGAAATCTGGACACCAACTCAGCCACAAAACTTTTAGTCGACAATCAATCTGTCCTGCCTACAAAATATGCTATGACAATTTTGGCACAGAACTTGTGGGAGCAGCAAATCAATATCGGATTTGACTTGGTTAACACTCCACTAGAGAGAACCAGTACCCAACATAGGTGGGGTAACTAAGAAGCAGAGACTAGATAATCCAGACACCTTAACCAGTGATCATTAGTCTTCCTCAGTCAGTAGATGGAACTAAATGGAACAAACACAGTGACTAGGACATTATGTGGAGAGAGTGTGTCTAAATGGGCTATCTCCATCAAATTCTTCTCATCACAACTTAGTAAAAGATGGATGATACTGAAAGATGTCAGAGCCAAATAGCATGGTGAACCCGAGAAGAACAAGGTCCTGGTGTATATGGTCTCACATAGATTGAAACAGTAAGCACAGGCCTGCATAGCTATGCACCAGGTCCTAAGTTTTTTTTAAGACAAGATTTCTCTGTGTAGTTTTGGAGCCTTCCTAGAACCAACTCTTGTAGACCAGGCTGGCCTCAAATTCAGAGACCTGCCTGCCTCTGCCTCCTGAGCACTGGGATTAAAGGCGTGTGTCACCACCGCCCGGCAAGCAAATGGTTTTAAGTAAATTGTGTATGTTACACAAACTTGGAATCTAATATTTAAGTAATAGTTCCCTTAGCTAGAGATTTCAGTGAGGGTAGCATGAGCATGTAAGAGGAAATCAGCATTCCAAATACTTTCTACCAAGGAAGATAGGACCATTCGTTTATCTCATTGCTTGTAATAATGACCTTCCCTTAGGAGCCTTGAATGTGCACATTCTATGTCTACACAACCCTTCAAAGGTGTAGATTTGTGCACGTGGAGAGTTTGGGGAAAAGTTAAAAAGAACTAGAAAAGATAAAATGAAGAACTCTTTTACTTTCTTCCAGTAAGGATTCTAAGAGGCATCTGGAACTCCAATGAAGCTGGTTCATCTACTCTCTTCTGGAAGAGAAAACTGGTTAAAATTAAACATTTTTGTTCAATAAAAATGAGTGTGTAGTACTTGACATATGTAAGAGACTATAAATCAAGTTCTCTTTCTTATGTAGCTGATTTCTTCTTAACCCATTGCCTTTTCCTCCTCTATGCAATGAAAAAAATCAAAATGCATGATTTTTCTCTCAAACCAAAGAATATTTTTTGTAATATCAAAGTCTCATAATTCAAAGAAACATTTCTCAGGCCTTTTCACAATTATCTAAATGGCATTAGAAAGGAAAATAAGGCTTTTTTTCTTCATCAGTAAAATTATGGTCTATTTTATTTCAAGATTTCATATAAAGCTTTGACTAAGTGAGTCAGCATCTCAAAGCAAATCTCATTTAATCTATGAAATCTTTTCATCTCATTTATTTAATTTAATTTACTTTTCATTTTAGTTTTAATTTCATACTATCATTCAACAAAAATTTCTATAATCTTGTTCTCTCTTGGCCAAAAATCTAGCATGTATTTGACAATATTTTAAGTTTGTTCTGTTGTGAAACTGTAAAACTTAAATATGAATTATGTATAATAGCCTAAAGATCAAAGAAAGTCATCAAAATTTTGTAAGGTTTCTACCTGTGAAATGTATATTCTTAGAATTCAGACTATTATTCCTTGTTCTTTTTTATTATTAATTTCTATTTTTAAAATGATCTTTTCTCATTTTACTTAACTATACCAATTCCCAATCCCTCCCCTCATCCCTTTCCCCTAACCTTTCCCCCACCCCACCCCCATTCACTTCTCAGAGAGCCTAATACTTCCAGTGGGAGTCAATAAAGTCTGACACATCACTTTGAGGAAGAACCAAGTCCCTCCCCCCTATCTTTAGAATGAACAAGGTATCCCTCCAAAAATAATGGGTTCCAAAAAGCCAGTTCAAACACTAGGGGTAAATGTTGGTCCCATTGCCAGTGGCCCCACAGATTGCCCAAGCTGCACAACTGTCATTCACATGCAGAAGGTCTAGTTTGGTCCTACGTAGGTTCTCCTTCTATCAATCAGTCTGGAGTCAGTAATCTCACACTAGCTCAGGTCTGCTGTTATTGTAGGTAACTCCATCAAGGTCTTCACCCCTTTGCTCATATTATTGCTCCTCTCTCTCTTCTGCTGGTCACTGGAAGCTCATTCCAGTGTTTAGCTGTGAATCTCTGCATCTGTTTCTATCAGTTGTTGGATGAAGGTTCTATGATGACAATTCAGGTAGTCATCAATCTGATTATAGGGAAGGCCACTTCAGGCACCCTCTCCAATATTACTTAGGGTCTTATCTTGGATCATCCTTGTGGATTCCTGGAAATTTTTGTGGTACCAGGTTTCATGCTAGCCCCATAATGGTTCCAACAATCAAGATATCTCTTTCTTTGTTCTTCCTCTCTGTCCTTCCCGCATCTTCAGCATCTTGTTTCCTAATCGTCTCCTCCACCCTCCCCTTCTCCTGTCCATTCCCTTTCTGCCCTCCATTCCCCATTACACATGCTCCCAATTTTCTAAGGATATTTTGTCTCTTTTCCCTTCCCAGGGAATCCATGCATGTCTCTCTTAGGGTTATCCTTGCTGCCTAGCTTCTCTGAGGTCATGGACTATATATAGCCTTGTTATCCTTTGCTTTACATCTGATACCCACTTATGAGTGAGTACATATCATGTTTGGTTTTCTGTGTCTAGGTTACCTCACTCATGAAGTTTTTTTTTTTCTGGTACCATCCATTTTCATGCACATTTCAAGATGTTATTGTTTTTTTTTTTGCCACTGAGTAGTACTCCATTGTGTAAATATACCACATTTTCTTTATCCATTCTTTGGTTAAGGGGCATTTAGGTTGTTTCCAGGTTCTGCCTATTACGAATAATGCTGATATGAACATGATTGATCTACTGTCCTTGCAGCATGAGTGTGCATCTTTTGGGTATATCCCCAAGAGTGGTATCACTGTTTCTTGAGGAGGACTGATTCCCAATTTTCTGAGAAACTGCCATACTGATATCCAAAGTGTCTGTACAAGTTAACACTCCCATCAGCAATTAAGGAATGTTTCCCTTTATTCCACATCCTCTCCAGCATGAGAGATCATCAGTGTTTTTATCTTAGTCTTTCTGACTAATGTAAGATAGTAACACAAAGTCATTTTGATTTGCCTTCCACTGATTGCTAAGAATGTTGTCTTTATGCCATATCAGATTCTTTTGTTAAGAATTCTGCTTAGATCTGTACCCCAATTAGTAATTGGATTATTCGGAAATTTAATGTCTAGTTTCTTGAGTTCTTTATGTATTTTGGAGATCAGTCCTCTCTGTCTAATGTGGGCTTGATGATCTTTTCCCATTCAGTAGACTGGCAATTTGTCTTATTGACTGTGACCTTTGCCTTATAGAAGCTTCTTAGTTTCAAGAGGTCCCATTTATTAATTCTTGCTCTCAGTGTCTGTCCTGGGGTTATATTTAAGAAGCAGTCTCCTGTGCCCATGCATTCAAAGCTACTTCTTACTTTCTCTTCTATGATGTTGAGTGTTGCTGAATTTCTGTTGAGGTTTTTGATCCATTTGGACTTGAGTTGTGTGCATGGGATAGATATGGCTCTACTTGCATTCTTATACATATAGTATCCTAGAACAATTTGATAAAGATTCTTTCTTTTTTCCATCATATAATTTTAGCTTCTTAGTCAAAAATCAGGTGTTCAAAGTGTGTAGATTAATATCATGGTCTTTGATTTGATACTTTTGGTCCACCTGTCTGGTTTATGCCAATATCAAGTTGTTTTCATTACTATTTCCCTATAGTAGAGCTTGAAGTCAGGGATGGTAATGCTTCTGGAAGTTCCTTTCTTGAACAGGATTGGTTTCTCTATTCTTGTTTTGTTGTTGTTGTTGTTGTTTGTTTGTTTGTTTTGTTTTGTTTTTCCTCCACATGAAATTGAGTATTGTTCTTTTGAGGTCTGTGAAAAACTGTGTTGGGATTTTGATGGGTATTACAATGAATCTGAAGATAGCTTTTGGTAAGACTGCCATTTGTATTATGTTGATCCTACCTATACAAGAGCTTGGGAGATCTTTCCATTTTCTGATATCTTCTTCAATTTTTCTTCAAAAACTTAAAGTTCTTTTTGTATAGGTTTCCATCCTTTGGTTAGCATTAACCCCAAGATATTTTATGTTATTTGTGGCTATTGTAAACGATGATGCTTCTATGATTTCTTTCTCAACCCTTTTATTATTTGTACAGGGACTACTGATTTCTTTGAGCTGATCTTGTATCCTGTCACATAACTGAGAGTGTTTCTCAGCTGGAGGAATTCCCTGGTATATTTTTTAAGGTCATCTATGTATACTATTATATATCATCTGCAAATCACAAAAGTTCGTCTTCTTTCATTCCAATTTGTATTCCTTTGATCTCCTTTTATTGTCTTACTGCTCTAACTAAAACTTCGAGTACCATATTGAATAGATACGGAGAGAGTAGACAGCCTTGTCCTGTTCCTGACTTTACTGGAATCACTTTGAGTTTCTCTACATTTAATGTGATTTTTTTTGTCAGCTTGCTATATATTGCTATTATTATGTTTAGATACATTCCTGTATCCATGAGTCTCTTCAGGCCCTTACCACGAATGAGTTTTTGGTTTTGTCAAAGTCTTTTTCATCATCTAATGAGATAATCATATGTCTTTTTTTTTCCTTTCAGTTCATTTCTATGGTTTATTACCTTGACAGATTGTCATATGTTAAACCATTCCTGCATCTCTGGAACAAAGCCAACTTGATCATGGTGGATGATTTCTTTTTATCTGTTATTGGATTCAGTTTGCCAATATTTTATTGAGTATTTTTGCATCAATGTTCATGAGGGAGATTATTCTGCAATTCTCTTTCTTAGATGAGCCTTTATCTGGTTTGGATATCAATGTAACTGTAGCCTCAAAAAAAAGTTTCTCTGTTTCCATTGTGTGGAACAATTTGAGGAGTATGGATATTAGCTCTCTTTAAGAGTTCTGGTAGAATTCTACACTGAATCTTTCCAATCCTGGACGTTTTTTGGGGGAGAGAGACTTCTTTTATTTTTATTTAAATTTTGTTTTTATTTTACATACCAACACCAGTTTCCCCTCCTTCCCCCTCTTTCACTCCCTCTTCCACTTCCCATTTCCCTTCTGCATCTCTGAGGATGTAAGGCCTACTTTGGATAGTCAACAAATCTAGTGAACCAAGTTGAAGGAGGACAGAGGCTTTTCTCCTTGTATCAAGGCTGAGCAAGGTATCTCATCATGAGAAATGTGTTCCAAAACACCAATTCATGCACCTTAACCAATCCTGGTCCTAATGCCAGGGCTCCCTCCCCTACAACAGATCAAGACACATACTGTCATCCACATTCAGAAGGTCTAGTTTGGTCTTGTGCAGGTTCCCCAGCTGTCAATCCAGAGCCTGTGAGATGACTCTAGATCAAGTCAGGTGTCTCTGTGGTTTTCCGTTATGATCTTGACATCCATTACTCATATAATCCTTCCTCCCTCTCTTCAACTGAACTCTAGGAGTTCAGTACACTGCTTGGCTGTTACTCACTGCATCTGCTTCCATCAGTCACTGGATGTAAGTTCTATGATGAGAATCAGGGTATTCACTAAATTGATTATAGGGGAAGTCCAGTTCAGGAACCCTCTCCACTATTGCTTGGAGTATATCAGGGGTCTTCCTTGTGGAATCCTGAAAACTACTCTAACACTAGATTTCTCCCTAACACCATAATGGTTTCCTATATCAAGATATATCTTTTATAGCTATCTCTGTCCCACATGCAACTCTGGCATCGGGAACCCATATGTTCCCATCCCCCATCCCCTACCTTCTACCCTTCACATTCCAGTTTACCCAGGAGACATTAGCAATTGCTCAGCATCCTTAGCCATCAGGAATATGCAAATCAAAATGACTCTGAGATACCATCATATACCTTTCAGAATGGCTTTTACCAAAAACATTTATGACAGTTTATGCTGGAGAGGATGAAAAAAAAAAGGGTGGGGGGAACTCTTCCATTGCTAGTGGGAGTGCTAACTTTAAAATCACATTGGAAACCAGAATGGCAGTTCCTCAGAGAATTGGTAATCAATCTACCTCAAGACCCAGCAATACCACTCTTGGGCATATACCCAAAGGATGTACAATCATACCACAAGGATATTTGCTCATCTATTTTCATGGCATCATTATTCATAATAACCAGAACCTGGAAATGACCTAGATGTCCCTCAAGGGAAGAATGGATAGAGAAAATATGGTACATTTACACAATGGAGTATTACATAGTAGTAGAAAGCAATTTCATCTTGAAATTTGCAGGCAGTTGGATGAAACTAGAAAAAAAAATCTTCCTGAGTGAGGTAACCCAGACCCAGAAAAACGAACATATGTACTCACTCATAACTGGATATTAGGTATAAAACCAAAGATAACCAGGCTACAGTCCACAACCACAGACAAGCTAAGTAAAAAAGAGCACCATAAGAGAACAAATAGAGGATCACAGGAAAAGGCATATTATTTTCATTTAAAATTGTTTTCTTAGATTCTGTATATATTCATGTGTTTGAGTAATTTTATACATATGTCAGTGTAGATATCTGTGAGTTCAGAATGGGAAATGGATAACCTCCAGCCGGTGGTTAGCGCATTAGAATTATTAAAATAGAAGTATGCCTGTAAAGAGTTATTTTTTAAAAAATCCTTTAAAAACAAATTATAATTTTGGTACATAATACATTTTACTTGTCCATTTGAGAATGAAATATAAGTGGAGCTAATTAATACTATTTTAAAATTTATTACATTCAATACATTTTTTCCTAGTGGAGACTTCGTTGTCATAATATGTTGATATGCCCATGCTTCTAAACTGCAAGACTTGGCTGGAAGAAGTAACCAGACGCTTAAGCCAATCACTATAAATTCAACTTCACCCTCCTCACCAACCCAAGAATGGAACTTTAAAATGATTTCAACTCTTCTAAGCTTCCAATTCCCCTTCATTATGTCTTATTCTTTGAAAATTACTTTTCTTTTCCTAAATGAAATCCTTATGTTCCACTCAGAACCTTGCTATTCCTGGATAGCAAGTTTTCTGGACATTCCTGAGTTCTTTACATAAATTGCTTATGTTCTTCCTGTTAAAAAGTAAATGGGCTGGATGTCAGACGACCTAGGATCTAATTCTGGCTGGGTGATAAATTTGTTGAGTGAATAGGCCAGTTTTGTCTCTGTAGATTTTAAAGTATAACAAGATTATTGTAAAAGACCTCCAACGAGGTTACATCAGTTGATTTTTTTCCTTGTTATTACTTATTATAAGAAAAATTATTGTCATGGGAATTCCTTTTGTCTATGTGTTACTTTTATTGATTAATGAATATAGCTGTTTCAGCCACTGGCTAAGCAGAATAGGGCAAAGCAGTAATTCCAAGCAGATGGAGGACGAAAGAAGGCAGAGTCAGGGAGAAGCCATGGAGCCACTAAGGAGAAAGTCACTGGACGCCAGATGGAGCCTTACCAGTAGGTCACAACCATGTGGTGATGTACAGATTAATAGAGATGGGTTAATTTGAGATATAAGAGTCAACCAGGAATATACCTAAGATAATAGGACAAACAGTGTTTTGATACAGTTTCTGTGCTATTATTTTGGATCTGGCCTGCCAGGAACAAACAAGCAGCCTCCGATTATAAATTATGCTTATATTTTATAGATTTTCATGTATAATGTGGTTTAGGTTATGTCAACTTCTTAATATCTCACAGATTCCTGTTTCACAGACAACACACACCTTTTATCTATCATTATTCTGCTAACTGAACAGTTAGACTCTACATATTGTCCTTTCACGATCCTTCATCTCAGAAGCAAATACCAGAATCCTTCCAGGTGCATAACGTTTGACTCAGGAACAATTCTTCAGTATTTATCCATAGACTCAATTTTCAACTAATTTTTCAATTTTGGTGATTTAATTTTGTGTAACATTTGAATATAATCTCTTTCTAGCACACAAATAGAAAAATATGGAAACTATAGAAATATTTTTCATTTGGATTTTCAAAAAATCTCATTAAGATTATATATATACATATATATATATA
>LOEQ01005986.1:143271-163846 GCA_001685075.1 Bramus lutescens | reverse complement strand
CTAAAATTTTACACATGTTATTTCAATATTTTCTTAGGTTGGACCCCAAAAAGGAAATCATTAAGATGTTAGTCTGTCTCTAAGCTTAATTCTTATATTTTTTCCTATAAATTTGGACCTTCTTTATATTTGTGATACAATGGAAATATGTGCACATAATCTTGAATACAAATCATATCAATTCTTATATTTTACTAATAGTGCTAGCAAATGAAAGTGATACAGTTTAAGAACTTGACAGACCTTAGTAACTTATTGAAACTATGGACACTTTTAATAATTTCATTTAAACTTACATATATATATATAGAGAGAGAGAGAGAAGAACAAAATATGTCAACTCTAAAGAAATATACTAAAACTTATCAATAGTATTTAAAACAATGACATATGTAAGAGAAAATAGCAAACAAGAGACTATATCTGTTTTTCACAACATCTTTATTGACTGAGAAAACTGAAATAGGAGACCAAACTGTAAAATGAGTGTTGCTGGAGCAGACAGCATTACCTAGGCTTGAACATGAGTGTCACGTGAAGGAAGTCAAAGTTAATGAGCATTTTTTTTTCCTTTCTGGACTGTGCCAGAAAGCTGCTTGTCATTAGCAGGAACAGGAGTGGACGTAAATAAAACAAGATGCTACTCTTTTGGGATAGGTCTGAAGTCCAAGCTGTTTGAAGATTATTTCTGTTGTGGGAAAAGACAGGTACTGAAGCTGAAGAGGTTTATTATGTCCTCCAGAAATGCATATACATCTACTTGGTTACAATCCACTATAAAATCACAACTTTGTACAAAATGATAGATAGAGTTCCTTAAACAATACTGATAGAAGCAATGATGCTCTGTTAACTTATTTTGCTGGAAAATATGCTGAATGAAATTTCTGGGATCAACTTTCAAATTGTTAAAGCTGCTGTGGCACTATGAAAAGACTATAAAGAAATTCTAAGATTACAAATTTTAATTAAATAAAAATATAATAGTAATAGAAGGGAGGGGAGAGGGAGAAGTCAAGTGAAATAGAGTAATATTAAATGGATAAATACGTGAGCAAAATAGCTTGGAAATCTTCTGTGAAATTCTGAACCTCATTGGGATGGGTAGCCCTCGATGGCAACAGTGGGTAATCAGAAAAACTGGTATTTTGTTTTTATGCCTGTCTCAAGTGACTTAAAAGTGCTTGTATATCTTAATGCTAAATTTCCAAAATGTGGAAATAAAAATTGAGTTCATATTTTAAAATTGAAAATAAAAGAGTATACTTTGTAACTAAGTATGAAACAATATATGGTACTAGGAACCCAAGTCTGTACTCCTAGAAGAGCAGTCACTTCCTTTAGCTGCTAAGTGCGCTCTCTAGCCTGCATAGAGATTTTATTGTGCCAGTATCTCACTCATAATTCCATGGAACCACTAATCCTCTCTTCATTATTGTTTGCTTGCTGTGACAGTTGTTCAGACATTCTTTGCTTTATATTTTAGTAGTTTCCAAGATTCTTGCAAAGTATTTGGTAGAATGTCCCTCAGCTGGGATCCTCCATCCTTTTGTTCAGTTTAGACTAGAGTACTATATACTGACATAAAGATCCAAAGAAAGACATTTTATACTCACATCATTCTAGTGATATATTTGAATATACCATCTACTATCAACATATCTATCACTGTTGTAGCTAACATTAACCACCTGGTTTTGAATGCTTTTGACAAATTTTATCTGTCTTCTTTCTATGTATTCTTGAGAGGGAAGTTACTATGAACAGCTACAAATGAGTTGGGAAAAGTTTAGCTATACTTCCTAATTAAGTAAAGGGAAACTACAGATATCATTTGGAATATTGTATGGCTCTCTCATAACGTTTCTTGCTATATATTATTTGACTCCTTATTTTTAAGGTAGAGATATTTAAATCAATGTCTTCATAGGGGATCGGTTGACATTATGTAATCCAATTTTTAGAAGATAGTTCTCCAACAGAATGTATTTCTCAACCTAAGGCTATATTTAATGGAAACCTCAAGATAAAATTAGAAAGATATCAAAATAACAAAATTTGCATGAATGAACATGAGAAAACACATAGGGAGATATTATCAATACTCAAATAACTTCCACAGAAAACTACTTTCAAATTGATTGTTACTTAGGAATCTATTTATTTTACTAGTGTCTTAATATAAATCCAAGCAGAAAATATAAGTATTTCATTATGCTGCTCAGCACTGTTTAATCCCTGACCAGGTTCCAGAGCACTGAAGAGCAGGGCGTGGTATAGAATAAGAGGAGACAATATTGGTCTGGGCTTCTATTACTAATTGTAGAATTATAGGAGTAGAATTATTAGATGAAAATTTATGTATCACTATAGAAAGTGTTCATTGTCAACATGAGACATGACAAACTTCAGGGAGTGGAGATATTAAGAGCAGGGATATATTTCTTAAAATATCCTGGTAGGGGAATCTTGGCTCCGCAGTTAGGAGCAAGACCCAGTCTTGCAAAAGACCTGGGATCAGTTCCCAGCGCCCACATCAGATGGTTCACACATCCATATAACGGCAGCACCAGAGGTATTTGATGACTCTAGCCTGCTTTAGACATGCATATATATGAATATATACACAGAGAGCAACCACATATGCATGCATAATGTTTTATTTTTAATCATTTAAAATTATTTTTAATATCATCATGTAATCAATTCATGAAACAATGTTAGAATCTAAAAATACAAAGAGAACAATATTGAAGTCAATTGAGAAGTTCTGAAGGTATCTTCAGCCTTGTGAATGAAACTGCAATTCAAAGACAACACCGTAAATGAAAATTAAGGGAGATTGGATTATGAAATATCAGCAAAAAACTGAAAATTAGCTGTCTCAGTATTATATATGGTGATCTCAACAAGCATATTTTTTGCTATTTTACTCTCTACATATTTATAATATATACTATTTTTAATAATCAGCGTATGTTGCAGTCACATGCAGTTTTCCCTCTGATAAATGAAAAATAGAAGTGAAACAATGGCATTATTAATCAAAGATGTTAGATAATGTTGACACACTTGTAGAAAAATAAAGTAAAAAATATATCAGATATATTTTTACATGTTTGAGACATTTCCTAATTTTCAGAAAAAAACATCAATTCCCTCCAATTTTTGCTGCGATATTACATTATAGATTTTCAGCTACAAACTTTCTATGAGGCTAAATGTAAATAATGTTTCTTTTTCCAGGCTGGGAAATCAATTCTAAAGATCTGAATAAGCTCAGAGGCTTTGCAAAAACTTTATGAAGAAAATTAATTGAACATTCACTGTCCCTGAAATTTGCTTCTATTGGTACTTAATAATGCACAGAAATTATCCCTCACATGTTAAGATGACATGTTAGATTTTTTTCAATCTCCTCTTCTCTCTAATCATTATTTTAACATCATTATAATGTAACCATAACATAAAATTTCATACTCAAGTGATGACTTTTCATTCATATGTATTCTGAGATTATAAATTCAACTTTAACATTTTGTAGACAGTATTATCACATGATATTCAGTGTTAACTGAAACTATTCTTTTCTGATTTTACAATATTCTTCTAAGTTGAGATTCTCTTTGGTAGAATTAGCCTGACAATACAAAGAAAAAGTAAAGTAGTACATGAACACATAAGAGATACAGAGAGCAGTATTATGAGAGACCTGAAATATGATTTGTGCTCTCGCAATATGGTCTTCCTTTCCGAGGGTATTAATACTTCATGATTGGAATAAGATAAAGAACTACAATGATCACCATTCATTTCCTAGGGACATTCTGTAGATTGCCTTTCATTGACCAAGGTGCTACATACACTTTATTTTTCCCTTTGCCCTGAATAACTATGACAGGCAAGCCACTTCAAGAAGAGCGTTTTTTATACAGACTTTGAAGCAGTTCTCTTCATTTAAATATTTCAGAAGTGTCGTGTATCAAGGTAATAAGCAGCTCTTAAGCAAACATGACCAGAGTGCTCTGCCCATACATTAGTACAGATATGTTCACTTGCCTTTGGTTGGGAGGCATGCTGGTACAGCAAGGACACAGAAATGATAGTGAATGAGGTCATGGGCTTAGGCAAAGCTGGCTTGCATACTACAATTTAGTTTTATAGTAAATGTGAATGCCATTGAAGCGGGCAAAGGAAAACTGGGTAGGCACTGAAAAAAAATCCAAAAGGGAGTACTGAGCTCTAACACCCTTAAATCCCTGACTGAGCAAACAGAATGTAAACCTAGACATTTGCTTTCTTGTGTGCCGCAGTTAGACTAAAGAGCCCACTTTTGGAGGCACACAGTGTCAGCCTTCAAGTCTGCAGAAGATTTGGACCAGTGTAGTCATAAAGGCGAGCAAAATTTTAAAATATCCTTGAGTAGTTTGTAGAAAATCACCTCAACACAATTTAAATCAACATAACTATTTGAAAATGACGTTACACATCCCCACTAGCTGGCCCTCCATTTTCAGTTTCTTCCATGAGATTTAAACAGAGTGTGATGTTCATGACCTTTCTCATTTCGATAAGAACGATTTAAAAGTCAGGCTGATTTCTGCCTAATCAGCAGGGATGTTGAGAATTGACTCCCGCAGTTTCTGCTGATATTTATAGGATTTGCTGATGGTGGGTAAGGAGACATGGAGATGTGAAAGCTCATGGTAAGAGGGAGCAGAGCATGAAAACCTAAACTGTCGTGGGGAATGGAAAAGTGAACTGAAGGACACTTAGATAGGAAGTTGAGGACTCATGAAATTCAAAACTGATGTGTATGAGTGCTGTATAGGAGGTTTTCTGTTTGAGAGGATAGCAATGCTGATATATCCTTTGCCATTAGACAACATATGCAAGACTATCGATACATATAGGCACATATAAGCAGTTTTGGATAGATGTTTTGTGATTTCCTGTACTTTTTGAGTTAGGCACTTAAGTATTTCTTAATGTTAATAAAAATCAAATTTTAGTGTCCTGTATATACAATATATAGCCTGTTATAATATTTTCAAAAGTTTATTAACAAATCAATCGGAGACAGTGAGATAACTCTGACACACTAGCATGATGACAAGTGTCAGATTTCCAAAACCGTGATGATGGAATGAGAGGATGGAGTCCTGAAAGTTGTCCTCTTACTTCGTGCATGTGCGTGCACACAAACACAAACACACACGCACACACACAGTTTACAGAAAGAAAACACAAATTAATGTTTTTCATTATATGTCACTCTACAAAATTGACAAATCCTTTTCTTCCAAATTTTTAGGTGATATGTTTTATTTGTTTTGTCTTTTGTTTTTGTTTTTCCTTAGACAGATTTCATGAATGTAGTTTGCCTCAAACTCATATGCTATGTAGTCAGCGGTAAGAGTACCACTAAAGTTCATCTGATCTTCTTGCCCCTACTTCCTTACTAATGGCATTATAGACTCAGGCAACCAAACCCAGAAGAGGTCTTGAAGCACATACATGTGGGGAAAGGCAAGCATATCACCAAAGGACAACATGGATACTTGCTTTAAAAATCCTCACTGATGTATACCATTCAATCTGTTTGCTATACTTGTTTTTTTGAAAGTATACAATGTAACTGGTCTTATATTTTCTCATACTAGCAGGTATTAATTTTGAAATAAAAATACATATTACCACACTAAAACAAACTCATAATAACTCATTAATATCATCTAATATAAAATGAATATTAGAAATTCTCCATATCAAAGGTTATAAATTTGGTTTGGTCAAATCATAGAACTCATAAAAATTCTACATAACAAATCCTGCATTCATTATTATACCATAATATCTTTACAGCCAATGAAAAACCTTTCATGTATTTTCTGTGAATGAAGATGTGACACACATAGTTAGTTGAGCTAGTAACTGTGTGATATATTCCATATTCAGAATCTGATTAGGTACTTTGGCAGTCTTATCTTTCTTATAAATTAAGTAGGTGATCAAATTAATGATTTTCTTTCCCAGTTACATGCATGTGTGTCCACCAATTTTGCTGTCATTCTCTCTGCTTTAGTTCCTTCATTTTCCCACACCACTTCTCCTTAACAATATCATATGCTCTATATTTTTTTGTTTTTACATTTTCTTCTTCATTAAATTTTAAATGATACTCGTTCAGTGAGGTTCTGTTTTCCCTGATACTTCGAAATTTCATTTAGATCATCGTCAGAAGGTAGATATTGTAGAGGGTCTCTGCTGAATTAGTTGTTAATGCACCTCTTCAAATAGCCCTAAGACTTGTCTACTGTTCCCTGTATTCCCTCTTCACCTTCCTTTTCACCTCCATTCTCTTGTTGAACCTCCTACTCCAGTCAGTCACTCTTCTTCTATTCTTAACTACCTACTTCTTCTTCCTAGGGTGACCAAACCCACCCCTGCCACCCAGTTCACTGCTATATATCTAACCTCTGTGGTTATACATATCGTTACTTACTTATCACTGACTTAAGAGCTAACAACCACATTGTTAGTAATTTCCATATTTGTCTTTTTATATGGGTTACCTTACTGAGGATATTTTCCAGCTACATCCATTTACCTGTGAATTTCATGATTTATTTTTTTAATAGCTGAATGATATTCAAGTGCGTAAATATGCATTTTTGTCCATGTATGCAATTGTGAACATCTATGTTGTTTCTAACTACTGACTATTATGAATAATACAGTAATAAACATGGTTGAGCAAGTGCCTTGGTGGAAGCATGAGACATCCTTTATATGCCCATGAGGGATAGAGTTGAGTCTTGAGGTATAGTACCAATTTTCTATGGAACCACCACACTGATTTCCATAGTGTCTTTACCTGCTTGCACTACCACCAGAAATGCAACGGTTCCCCCTTACTTCACATCCTCACCAACATGACCTGTCATTTATTTTATTGATCTTGACCTTTCTGATTCATGTAAGATGAAAACTCGGTGTAGATTCAATTTGGATTTTCCTGACGACTCAGATGAAGAAACGTTTCTTGAAGCACTTTTCTCTCTTATTACACCCAATGAATTGGCTTAATGCTGCTTATGTGTGTATGAGTATAGGACCTCTACCGGAGCGTGGGCAGCGTATCAGGGGCCACATCACTGAAGAAAATTGACTTTCTTTCACACAGAAGCTATCAATTTTCAATAGCTCCACAGCTTAAGGTGGGATTTCTTGAGCCCCTCCTCCATTGGTACTGGGATTTTGTCCAGCCTGAACTGGTCTTATCTATACAGTCACAGCATTGTATGTCTATGCTATCCTATCTTGCAAATACTCTTTCAATGCAGATATTCAAGACCTCTGTCAGTTCCAATCTTTCCGACCTGTTTCTATGATGAGCATATGCCTTTTTCTAGAAGGTTTGTGGTACAGATGTTTTATTTAGACATCAACACTTCACAGCCCTCATTCTCTGCAGACTGACAATTGTAGGTCCCTATATTAATTGCTATCTATAGCAAAAAAAACAGTTTCTCTGATGTGCATTGTAATAATACTATTCTGTCAATATAAAGACAATAACATATGGCCAAATTCTCTACACTTACAAATATCAGAGAAAATGAAAGCCCAATTCCAAAACTTGAGGTGATATTAAATTCAAGCAGCTGTACCTATTCTTATCCCTGAGCTCAGTTATCCTATTATTAGGCACGTAGAGCCATTTTTCCCTCTCGTATACAATATGATATCTGAGCCTGGTGCTCAATTTTCAGAAGATGCAATATCCAAATAAGTCTTGATTTTGTTCAGTAACTCTCTTAGGCTGACAGCCTTTATAAAATGGAAGAATATGATATGAATAATGTATTTTATTATCCAATGTAACAGTATAACATATAACATCCATTTCTGGGATATTTGTTCTTATTGTAATATATATATACAGAGCATTCCAACTTAAGAAAATAAAAACTTTCGAACATTTTAGGCCTTGATCAGTGACTTTGGATAAGGCCTTATAGGCTATGGAGATATAAACAAGAATGAAATATAGGTTATTTTAGTAAAATGCTTTGTATCTTATGCATGGAATGTCGCAGTCCTAAAACACTAGGTGTCTGAGTTGTGATTTTTCAGTGGGAACATATATGGTCTGTGCCTTGATTTCTAACACCTGAAGCTTTAATATTTTAACCCTAGGGTGAACAAGTGTTCACAATAGAACTGATGGGTCAATGCATCCTCAGTTTAGTTTAGAGCTTTTCCTGCCCTTCTCTAATGAAATTTACCACCTATTCACACTACTGCGCATAGCACTAGAATTGCACAGAGGAATTAAACACTTCCTACAAGAGCCAAAAGGATTCATTAAGTGTTGAGCTTTATTTTTCATCGTGGGTTGTTTGATAACACACAAATCACTGGGAAAAAGTCAGCTTGGCCCTTTCCAATGGATGCCTTAAAAATGTTCCTGTTTAAATTTTCAGAATTTTTTTTCTTCCACCCTGAGAAATTCATGTGGATTACCAAGTTATTCAATAAAATACCCAAACTTACATAATGGATGCTCTCAATAGAGTAAAATAATGTGGTGTTGTTTAAGAACATTATTTGATCAGATTTTCTAGAGCATATCTATAATTTCCCATCTACTGCTGGTCTGTGATCTCATACTTCTATAATTTCTTGCATATCCAAGGTATTTTTCATTTTTGACTTGATTAGCAATTCTAAATTTGTGTTTCTCAAAACCCTAATTATTGATCTAGTGACCACGGGAGGCAATGGAAAAGAAGCTGGGGTAGATACTGTAACTTGGAGCTGAAATGGCTTTCAAAGCAGATTTTTGGGTCTTACCCTGTAGTGTTATTGAGAAGTGGTAGACAATTTTAGATTGAGCCTTAGTGGAAGAGTAGAAAATTATAGTTACTCATGATTTAATGGGTAGTTTGGAAACTTGATATTTGCTACTCCATGTTTGTTTTCAGGACGTTGCAACATAAATTGAGTTCCTCTATCATGTGCTTCACACCAAGTTATTCAGTTTTTTTCCACCTACCTAAAGCCAATGAGCCAACTAAACTATGGACTTAAACTTATAATAATACGTTCTATGTCCAAGTAAAGTTTATCATTGTCAAATGCATGTGTCTCAGTAATTTCTACAGAAATATGAGGCTCACTATCCTAGTAGATATGAGTTTTCTTGAAAATGAAAATCAATAAGCACAGTTTCTTAACAGGGTGAAGTGGACTCTCTGCTCTAGAGTAAGGAGATTCAGATTTCTATATTTAAGATACTTGAGTGATTTAAATCACATGTTCACATCTATGCTCCACAAATCACAGTTCTATAATTTCTATTTAAAATAGAAAGTGGACTTGGCAGAGCAAATATTAGGTGAAAATTTAATCTCTCGGGCAGCTCTGCTCTTAAGAAGGTTTGACCTTAATATATTCTTTAGTGAGATAATTTTTTATATGTACTACTGATGATCAATGTGTTATTGTGTTCCCCTTGACTGTATTTCTGTTTAGACCAAAAGAGATAGAGGTATTATAAAACGGCTTGCCACACAAATAAAAAGACTGGAATGTTGATCCCTAGAACCCACTTAAAGCTTGTAATCGTGAAGACTGCATGCATATCAGGAATGAAGAGTCCCACAAAGCTCAAGAACCAGCAAGCTTGGCATATGCAAGAGTTGTCAACAAGAAGTCATAGTTATTACTGAAAAGAAAATCTAAATACCTAAAGAAAGCATTATCATGAGTACATATTCCTTGAGAATTAAAGCCAAAATCAGTGAATGTTTGCAAGGACTCTGTTCCATTTAGACTCATCATTGAGTCATTCTAATGTAGATGGTAAATAAACAGATAAAGATACCTCATAATAATTATAACTTCCTGTCCTTAATCGCTTCCTGAAGAGAATTTAGATCACTAGAGTATCAGGAAAACATTCCTCTATTCTCTGAGACAAATCTTTTTTCACAGTAATAAAATATAATTGAAATGATTTTTTTATACAAGTATGTTTTGGTATGAGAACTTTACTTTTCAAATTTCTATTTCTTTTTTATATCTTACACACATGGACATTTTACATACTTGCACATATGTGAAATTGTGTGTGTCTGCTAACCATGGATGTCAAATAGAGTATTTCTAGATGAAATGTTGAAAGTGAAAACTGTTTTGTTTTTGCATCATATGATAAGAAATAGTTATAATGTGGGTTTAAAATCCATTTTGTATTTGGAAATAAAATTTAAAGTGAACACATATTCTCATTATACTCAGCCACAATAGCAAAATTTCCAAATTAAGAAATATATTTGGACAAAAGAATATATAGAGAGAATGAGAATGACACTTCAGGATTCTAAAAAAAATAAAAGGTAATTCCCTTAGACATGTTTTATCACATAGAAAAATAGAAATGTATACTGACAGTGCTCCAAATGGCATGTCTATTAAAACTCTATTACAATGGAGCTCTTGAGAATACTAAGGACGTTGTCACTCAGCATCATTACATGAGCCAAAAATAGACAAGAGCTCATCCTGAGGAGGTTAGTTCATGTGGCTTTTGTCTAATGGAGTATATTACAAATTGATTATAAGAATCTGAAAGAGCCCACAAAGACACTGCAGTCACGGATCACTTAATGATGAGGGTGCATTCTGAGAAAAGTGTCAGAAGATGATTTAATCATTATAGAAATACCACACAGTGCCCTGCCAGCCCCAGAACCCAAGGAATATTCTTCTATGGAATCATAATTATTTATACACACATGTATATCTATATATCTATTTTNAGAGAGAGAGAGAGAGAGAGAGACTACTGATAACCAAAGTGTTATTATTCATCTCAAGACTGTGAATCTGATTGACTGAAAGAGACTGGGGTCATATAAAAAATATAATTGGAGTTATGAAAGAGTTGCAAAGCTAATTATTTATACAGTCCTAATTTTTTCATGAAACTTTTTTAGCTTTGGTGGTAGATAACTATATAAAATATATTTGATATTTAAAGAGTAAAATTAAATAGGAATCACCATAGCTTCTGTTCTGAATGCCTATTATGACTATATAGAAGTTCCCTGAGTTGTATAGATTTGGATATGGTTAATTTCGGTATCTAATTTTATTTCATTTATTTGCAATTTTATAATAATGTTTATTTCTAAAAAATAAAATAAGCTTGCAAGTGCCCTTTATTACATTTGTTCCCATTATTACTTAAATAATTGTACTTAAAATGGAAGGATTGTTAAAATGAAACAATCAGAAGCTAAAACAGCAAAATCAACAGCTCTAAAAAATAATTTTAGAAGAAACAACTGTTTCCTGGTTAACAAAAAAGAATCAGCAATATAGCTTATTTCCTTTCAAAGTGTGCATGGGCTAGAAATGATTCTGACTTCCCATCTTACACTTCCCAAGTAGGTAACATACTTGCATTCATGGCTGGCCTGTGCTAACATATTATATAGGTGCACTTGGGGGACCCTTGTCACTCCAGGGCACAGATTTTCAGATAGTGTCACAACTTTACACTTTATTAAAGGTGACTTATCTGTTTATAGAACTAATGTCTGGGTAATAACTTCCCTTTCAAGATAAACCTAAAATCAAAATGAAATATGACTCTTGAAATTTTGGAGGGCAATGTTTCTTTTGCATATGGATGGGAAAAGTGATTTGCTGTGCAGGATTTGGATTCTGAGAGTTGAAAAATATGTTCGCAGTTTCTTTGCAGTTCCTTACAGAAAGGTGAGATCTTATCAAGTACCTTTAAAACTGAGCGATCTTGTACTAACTGCAGCAAATAAATTACGATGGAATTGAATGTGTTGTTTGGCTTTCAGGCTATATAACAAATTGCAGCTTCTGTTGCATAAGCTGAAAAAAACTTTTTTTTTTGCATCCCAAGCCATGATTTGAGAAATGTGATTAATGTCAGAGCACAAAATAGTGAGGAACTGTCCTGTCTTTAGAGATGCTCAGTGTTGCAAAATGAGCCAAACTTTTAAATCAACTCTGTTCAGGTATAAGACCCATTAGTGAAAACCCATGCATGTGAACCTGGACGTAAGCATTGTATTTCTTCAAGTGGTTTATGTTTCATAGATAATATAGATGAGATCAAAGCCATCGTTGACAAAGCTTTTCTTGACTGAAAACCCAAAGGCATCTAGCATAAAAGAATTTTTGACATGTAGTCTTAAGTTTCGGGAATTTGTAATACCACAATATTAACAGGAACATGTTTCTATAGAGACCCTCTGGCATATATGCTACGTGTCCTATTGATAATTAATAGTCCCAAAGAGGATTTTAATTGTCTATCCCATGAGTATAATGCACCAAACTCAAGCTTCAAGCTTGTCAGGCCTGAGTTTGGTTGCAGGAGTCCTAAGAAATACGAACTGTTCTTTTCTTTATGTTTTAAGGATTTACAGCCCTTCTGGCTTTACACTCTGTCAGTCTTCTCTTCCAGAGGATTTTCTGAGTTCTGAAGGCATGGATTTGATGGAGACATCCTGGTTAGACTCTCTCTCCATGTAATGTCTGGCTGTCTGTCTCTGCAACTATTCCCATCTGCTGCTGAAGAAAGTCTTTCTGATGACGACTGGATAAGCTAGTCATCTATGAGTATAGCAGTATATCATTAAGAGTCATTTAATTGATACATTTTATAAGACCAACAGTGTTTGATTTTACCCAAGATCTCTGGGCTATCTAGCCTCTGGTTTCTTGGTTACCAAAGCAGTTTCATTGTTCCTTGTTGTAAACAGGATCCTAAGTCAAATCGGACAGTGTTTGTGCCTATAGATTCCGTACCACGATTAACCTAATACATTTTGTAGACAGGACAGAGTGTAGGTCAAAGATTTCTTGGCTGGGTTGGTGTCCATGGTTATTTTTCAGTACCATGTGGAGAACCATCCCACATAGAAAAATCTAGAACACAACAGCTTGACCTCTGCATGTTCAGTGAGCTATGTGTATGCTATCCTTGGAAATGGATCCCTGCTATCATTTCTCAGAGAGCAACCATTTGTCTTAAGCAACAACTTGGGTTGTTTGGAGATTTTCATGAGACCCCTTAGCCTACAACTCAATTGATTTATTCCAGCCACTAGAAACTTAACCTTTCCACAATACATGGCCTATTCAGACACTATATCCCCTGTTACTAGAAGTCCTCATTAGGATAACCTTTTAGATTCCAGAAAGCTTCCACTGTACTAAGTTTACACATACACTCCCAAAGGGCTCCAATTCCCGCCATCTTTTCCCACACTCAATCCTTCCACTTCATCTTCCCCAATATCTGATTACTCCACTACAATCTCCAAATGCCCCAAGTGCTCCCACAAAATTAATTCTATTTCCCCCTTCATCTTCCATTTATCTTCCCCAGACCCTTCTTTGTTGCTTCAGCTCTCTGAGTCTATGGATTGTAGCTTGATTATCATTTACTTAATGACTAACATCCATTGTTTGGGTTACCTTACTCAGGATGATTTTTCTTCTAGTTAAATCCCTTTGGATGTCGATATCATAATTTCATTTTCAGCATTCAGTTAATACTATGAGGGTTCACAGATGTGAGTCTGTTCCACCTTGACTGGAGGTCAGAGAGCTTGAACTTAATTTTACTCCTTTAAAGTTGTTGACAATAGATGTGGCTACACCAAAAGATTCTGACCTAGGGTCTGATTAATTAGTAATTTGGGCATAGAGGTGGATCTGTTCCACCTAGTCCAAACGTTGGAGAATTCAACACTATTTCTTCTATTATGTTAATAAAGCGTCTTCCCTCACTCCTCCCCTTTTGGAGTGAAGTATAGAAGCGGGCAGGTCAAGGATTAGGGATTTACTGATGTTTGTCCTGATGCTGTTCTATATTTCTGCCTCTTACTTCTCTCATATCTCTGTTTCTTTTACTTAATAATTGTAATCCTCACCCTCCTATCCAAGAATTGTGACTTTTGTCAAGGCTGGTCTTCAATATAGTACTCCACTGTTTAAATGTACCACAATTTATTTACCTATTTTTCATTTGAAGACCATCAAAACTGTTTCCAATTTATGAATATTGTTAATAAAAGCTGTAATTAACATGGTTGAGCAAGTGTCCTTGTGGTAGAATGGAGCACCCTTTGGATATATGCCGAAGAGTAGTATAGCTGGGTCTTAAGGTACACCAATTCCCAAATTTCTGAAGAAATACAATGTCTATACAAATTTGCACACCCATCAACAATAGAGTAGTGTTGCCTTTCTCCACATAGTCTCCAATATGCACTATCATTTGTGTTATTGATCTTAGCCTTTCTGAAAATTATCAGATATAATCTCAAAGTACTTTTAATTTACATTTCCCCAATGTCTAAGGATGTTGAACATTTCTCTAAGTGATATTTGGACATTTGAGATTTTTCTGTTGAGAATTATGTTTAGATCTATACCCTGTTTAAAATTGATTTTTTTAGATCTCATTTCTTCAGTTCTTTATATACTTTGGATATTAGTCCTTTATGAGATTTGAAATTAGTAAAAAAATCTTTTTGCTGCCATTTTGTCCTTTTAATAGTGTCCATTGTCTTACAGAAGCTTTTCAGCATTCATAGTCCCTTTTATTAGTTGTTGATCTTAGTGCCTGCATTATTGGTGTTCTGTTCAGGAAATTTTACCCTATGCTAAGTAATTCAAGGATAATTCCCACTTTCTTTTTATGAGGTTCACTGTATCTGGATTTAGACTAAGGTCTTTGATCCACTAGGACCTGAGTTTTGTATGTGGTGATGACTATAGATCTAATTGTGTTCTTCTGCATGCATCCATTCAGTTTAACTGGCACCACTTGATGCAGATGCTGTGTTTTCTCCAGTGTGTATTTCTGCCTTTATGAAAAATTAGATTTCCATATGAGTATAGATTTATGTATGGGTCTTTGTTTCCATTTAACAATGCATCTGTTTTATTGTCAATGCTGTGCAGTTTTATGACTGTAGCTCTGTAGTACAACTGAAATTGGGAATAATAGTAACTCCAACAATTCTTTTATTGTTTGGGATTGTTTTAGCTATGCTGTGTGAGTGTTTGTACTTGCATGCATACATGCATGTAAGTCTCTGTGTGTGTGTTGTGTATCTGTTCCATATGAAACTGAGAATTTTCCTTTAAAGGTCTGTAAAGAATAGTTCTGGCCTTTTGATGGAGATTGCATTGACTCTATACATTCCTACTTTGGCAATTCAACTGATCCATGATCACATAAGATCTTTCCATCTTTTCATATCCTTTTCGAATTTTTCCTTGAATGGCAAAGTTTTATCACACAATCCTCTCACTTGCTTGGGTAGAATTACTCAAAGATATTTTATATCATTTGGGGCTATTGTGAAAATGTTTTTCTGATTCCTTTCTCAGTATGTTTATCATTTGTGTATGTGAGGTTTAATGTTTTTTTGTGAGTTAATTTTGATACCAGCTTAAAGAAGTTATTTATTTAGGGGTAGACTCATAGATCACAGTCCTCTGCATGAATGGGAAAACAGGAACTGAATCTAGCTACCAGAAGAGAGAGAAAATGTGTGCTTTACATTGGCATTTATAGTATATGATGCCATGTTCAAGTGGGGTGGTAACTTAAAGGCTCCTGGCTGAAGAAGTTCCTACAGTACCAGTTACTTTATTGAATGTGTTCATCAGNATATATAAAATCTAAATATAACAATATTTGACATATTTCATTACAATTTTTGTCCCCACAATCACCTTCAGTTGTCTTTTGATCTAGCTAAGACTTTAAGACTTTAAGTACTAAATTGAACAGATATGGAAAGAGTAAACAATGCAGTATTGTTCCTGATATTAGTAGAATTGTTTTGAGCTTCACTCCATTTAATTTGATGTTTGGATTTTGGTGTTGGATTTTGTTAAGGGAATATTTTCATCTAACAATGATGTTGTGGGCTTCATTTCAGTTTTTTAAAAATATGGTACATTACATTTAGTGATTTTTGGTATATTGAATCATCTCTGTATCTCTTGGTTGAAACATAGTTGACCGTGGTCTATGATTATTTTGATGTGCTTTTGGAATCGGTTTTCAAATATTTATTGAGTATTTGTATAACTATATTCATATGGGAAATTTGTCTGCAATTCTCTCTTTTATTGAGTCTCAATTTGTTGTGTATCAGGGTATCTATGGCCTCATAAAATGAATTGGGCAATGTTCCATCTGTTTCTATTTTGTCAGATAATTAGAAGAGTATTGGCACTAACTCTCTTGTGAAAGCCTTATAGAATTATGAACTAAAACCCTTTGGTGATGGTATTTTTAGTTTGGGTTGGTAGGATTTAACCTATCTTTCTGATATTCTCAAATTGCCAATTGTTCCATTTATTTTTTGTATTGTTCTATTTGTTTCTATTTTATTGGATTCAGCCCAGAGTTTGCTTATTTCTTGCTGTTTACTTCTTTTGTGTACAATTACTTCCTTTTATTCTAAAGTTTTCAGGTGTGCTGTTAAGTTTCTCATATGGGATCATTCCAATACTTTTAGGTAGGTACTTAAAATTATGAATTTGTCTTCTGGAACCACTTCCTTTGTATCCCATAAAATAGGGTATACTATTTATTCATTTTGATAAAATTCTAGGAAGCCCTCATTTTATTTATTAATTTCTGTCATAGCCAATTTTCATTCAATATAGAGTTTTTCAGTTTCCATTCATTTATATACTTTCTGTGTGTTTATCTAACATTAATCCATGGTAGTCTACTATAAATCAGGGAGTTAATTAAATTTCCTTGTACCTATAGAGACTTGCTCTGTATCTGATTATGTAGTCAGTTTTGGAGAAAGTTCCATGGAATGCAGACAAAATGATATATTCTTTTGTGTTTTCAGGAAATGTTCTGAAAATACGTATGAGGTTCATTTGTTTTACAAAATGTTAGCTCTAATATTTCTCTGTTTGTTTTTTGTCTAGACAACCTGTTAATTGGTGAGAGTAAGGTATTGATACCTTCTGCTATCAGTGTACGAGTGTTATACTGAGGTGCTTCTTGATCTTCCTGACTGATCAGAAGCAAAATGACCACACAGAAACTGTATTAATTAAATCAATGCTTGGCCCCTTAGCTCTAGCTTCTTCTTGGCTAACTCTTACATATTAATTTAAGCCATTTCTAATATTCTGTGTATTGCCACATGACTGTAGCTTTCCAGCTAAAGTTCCCAGTGTCTATCTCCGGCAGATCCATGGCTTCTCTCTAACTCCCCCTTCCTCAGAGCATACAGCCTACCTTTCCCCGCCTAGTTCTGTTCTTCCCTGTTATAGGCTCAAAGCAGTTCCTTATTCATTAGCTACTAAAAGCAACACATACACAGAAGGATCTTTCACAACATTTCTCCTTTTCTGTTTAAACAAAAATGAAGGTTTTAACTTTAACATAGTAAAATTACATATAACAAAACAGGCATCAAGCAAGAATTAGAGTTACAATATTTATTTCTACTTTATATCCTAACTAAGGAAAACTATAACTATAAATTCTTCAATTCCATCAAAGGCTCCAGAAGGATATAATATTATCTAAGAAATCAGGAAGTAAATTTTAACTTCTAAAACTCTAGAATTGACAGAGACATATCGCTGCCTGGATAGCCTTTTTTTTTTTGTACTATTGGGTCATTCATTTCAGCCTATTGGCCCATAGTATCCAGCAGCAGACTTTTCCATGAAGCAGGAAATTTCAAAGACAGGTCTATCTATATTAATAGTTTGCCAGTTATTTTCTTCTGTATCCTGCAGAATGTCTCCCACACTCTTTCATGAAGCAGGAACCCCGAAGGATTAGCTCACCTTTAGGCAAGTTCAGCAGCCATTTCTCCGTTGGAATCAAAGAGGAAAGGGTGACAAGAGTATGCTTCCTGCTTTTGAGTTGTGTATAAAGCTGGGGTTTGGATTGGATCTCAGGAACAGTAGAAGAGATGTGTGTCTACCTTCGCATTACTTGTGTCTTTAAAGGAGCAGCCCCTGGGTTAGCAGAAGATGCCTCCTGAGGTTAAGCTTTGGTACAAAGCAAAGAGTGTGTGTGTGGGGGGGGGTTAAAAGGTGAAATCTGCAGAACCCACAGGATATGCCAACAGGGGGGAAGGGAAAGCTGCCATGAGTGCACTGATACAGAGTCGAGAATAAGACTGGATGGCTGGATCTGAGAGAATGGAGAGAAGAGAGCTGCTGGCAGTCTACCTCGTTTTATGGCAGGCAAGTTCTGTGAGCCATCAAGATTGCCTGCTCGAGTTGGTGGCTGGGATAAACCAAGCATTCTTTGGGTGGATAGAAGAGTAAGATATGTGGAATGAGCAGGAGGTGGGAGCAAGGGGATAGAGAAGCTTATTCTACATTTTTACATTCTTGTTTCCAGACTATACCTATCTTACTCAGCAAGAAAACTATCTCATCAATGTTCTAGCTTCTCATGTGTTAAATTTCCTTAATAGCGCCTTTATCTTAATTCCCACTATTGCTTGTTAACAGATTCACTTTCGCCTGACTTACTTTGTGAAAACATGAACTAATATCTATGTACCCTTCATTGGACGGCAACTACTCATCAAATAAATTATTTTGGCTCAATCTCATTTGGTGATTCAATGAGTTTAGGTTATTTATAAAAGATAGAATGACTCAAAGTTTCATTTCATCATTTCATCACCAGATTAACCTCTGCTGCATGGGTTGTGATAATTCACCAAAGCATTATCCCCAAAAATACCAATGTGATTTCAGGCAACTTGGGAAGAAGGAGCATCTCTTCTCCTAAGTGTCTATGCAACATTGGGGAATCACCTAGTGAATCTTGTCAATTTCAGAGCTCCTTGACATTGATGAACTACAAGAGTTTCTCTCTCATCTGTAGGACAGAATGTTCAATTCACAGAAAATGGATGTATAACACTTTCCTGTCATGAGCAAATGGCTCTCATGATCATCTATCTATGAGATAATTTATCTGTTTAATTACAACCCAGCTAAAAGAAAAACTACATATAACATCCTCATAACCCTTCTCCTTACTTTGTTACCAAATGTTCAAAATTCATGTGACTTCTTCTTCTCTGCAAATAAAGGGTTTATAAAAATGCTTCAGAGATGTTTGTATTACTATATTCAGTGGTTATTATGCATAGATTTTCAAATTTTAAGTAAAACATAATTGAGGTTATGTCTTTCTTATCGTAAGTGAGTTGTAAACAAATACCTTTTAGAAAGTAATCAAAATATGATATTTAAAAATTAAAAGATGAATATATAATTCACAAAGCTGAGAAGCTCTGTTTTAAATGAACTTTGCAAAGAACATATTCTAAATGAACTTTAATGTTTTTTAAAATATTTTTCTTAATAATTTCTGTTTTGGTTTGTTTGTGTGTGTGTGTTTGTGTGTGTATGTGTGTGTGTGTGTTGTGTGTTTGAGACAGGGTGGTTTCTCTGTGCAAGAACCCTAGCTATCCTGGAACTTGCTTTGTAGATCAGGCTAGTCTCAAATCACAGAGATCTGCTTGATTCTGCTTCCTGAGTGCTGGGATTAAAGGTGTTCACCACCACTGCATGAATCCTGCTAGTTTTTTAATTTTAGAAATTGATTCCTTTTCACCATTTATGACTTACAAAATTTAACTCATGTGTGTGTACATGTGTGCATTCGTGTGTTCATATGTAGATATGTATATGTCATGGAAAACGTGGAGTTCAGAGGTCAACTTTGAGTGTCAGTCCTCTTCTTTCTACTGTGTGCTTACAAGATATCATTTTGCACACTGCCAAACAGTTTCCAAGGATGCTTCTACCTCCATCTCCCATGTTGTCATAAAATTATTGAGACTATGGATACACACTGACTGCCCTTATCATGCTTTCTGAGAATCTGAATTTAATCTTATATTTACAAGGCAAACTTACTCATTAAGTAATTTATCCATCAAGAATAAAAGAATCATTTATTTATTTGTTTATTTATTGCATTATTTCAATGACTAGAAATCTTTGAATAATTTTAATTGGATGAGAAAAGGTCCTTTTCCTGTGCTCCCTTCACCTTGTCTTCCTTCTCCTTCTTCTAGACAGGGTCTCTCTGTGTAATCATGGCTATCATGGAATTTGCAACTTGCTATGTAGTACAGACTGGCCTCCAAATCAAAGATCTTGTTGCCTGCCTCTGCCTCCCAAGTATTAGGATTATGTTTGCTTCATCATATTTGTTCACAAATACAAGAATAAACAGCAAAATACAAGAAATGGAAGAGAGAATCTAAGTGCTGAAGATACAATAGATGAAACAGACACATCAGTCAAAGAAAACATTAAATAAAACAAAAGCTTAACACAAAATATCCAGAAAATATGGACATCATGAAAAGACCAAACCAAAAATAATTGTTATAGAAGAAGTCCAACTCAAAAGCACAGAAAACACTCAGGAGGCAGAGGCAGGCGGATCTCTGTGAGTTCGAGGCCAGCCTGGTCT
>LOEQ01005986.1:85879-101140 GCA_001685075.1 Bramus lutescens | reverse complement strand
CTCCCTAGCGATCAGGGAAATGCAAATCAAAACAACGCTGAGATACCATCTTACTCCTGTCAGAATGGTACACTCTTTTATGAAGCAGTAACCCTCAAGGACAGTTTTAACCCTCTCTTGACAAGTTCAGTAGTCATTTTTCTCTGTGCGTGTTCAACTTATACAGAATACCATCAAGCATTTCAGATAAGGCTAGCAAAAACCTATAAGGAGCCTCTTCAATGCCTGTTAGCCCCTTGAAGTAGATTGGTGCTGCCAGAAGAAGGCATGTCTCACTGTCAAGGAAAGTCTAAGTTCTTAAAACCTTTTAAATGCCATATTATTTAGGTCTTTGAAGTGTTGAAGATTATCTGTCTAACTGGAATATATCTCTGGATATCTAGAAAACTTAACTAACATGACTACAATTTTTACTATTGTAAATTACTCTCCATTAATCTGTAATTTTTCATTATACTTTACATTTTTAAATAAGCTGTATAAATTAGATAGCTTAAAGAAAAATAGAAATATACATATAAAACAAAATTGACATTAAATTTGCATCAATAAAACAAAAAGTTCATACCAATGAAAGGTATCATTTCTATATCATATACCCCCCTTTTTTTTAAAAGGAGATTGACTGTGACCATAAACCATTATAATCAAAAAACTTTAATTGAAAAAAAAATTATCAACAATTATTTTGGGAAATTAGACATTGTTTTCTCCAAATTACTTCCTGATGTTTGTTAGGCAAAGCATTTTTAGGGATTTTGGAAACCTTTTGGGGAGGTCTTGGTCTATCAAACCACCTTAGCCCACAAGGAATCTTCAAGTTCTCATCTTCTGTTGAAGCAAAAGTAGAACCTCTTTTCCAAAGTAGCATATCCTTAGACTCAAATTTTCAAGTCAAGATACCTTTAAATTACCTATGTTCATTTAATTTAGCTGCCACCAGAATCAAATGTCTCTCTGCAGTCAAAAAATTAAAAGTAAACACATTAATATGTATACTACAGACTCTATGTATTTCCACCCTTTCCTAGATCATCATAATTTTTTCATTCATTTTTTTCCTTTATGAATCTCAGTTCAATATCCTGAAATTTTTTCTTTTTAAATCTATGACTTTATCTTTTATCCTCTCTGTTTTATACCCATGCACATTTGTCAGACTTACTATGGCATGTTTAGAGGCATTTTTTGGTTCAAATCTGTCTTTGCTGTGTATCTTTAATTCCTTTCTGACAAGGAGGGCGTTTTTAAAATGCTAAGCAGGCATGGCTAGGACTAATGCTACTTCTTTTCCTGTTTATTCTGCCAAGAGGTAAGTTCACCGTCTCTGCAGGCCATGTTCACTGGCTTAGCTCCAGAGATGCAGTGGGTATATGTTGCCATTAAGCACCTAATAGCATACTCCTTACAAACCCCAATCAAATGCCCTGTAACTGGACCTGCCAAAAGAGGCAGAGACATTTGTAGCACCAACACAAACCAGGAAGCTGTCTCTGGAAAGAGCATTGCATTTTTTTTTTTTTACTGCTAACACTGAGTCAGATAGCCTTCTCTTAAATGAGCCAAGCTTCTGCTTCCCACCAGTAAAGAGAGCCTACCTGGAAAAAAATGCAACGACCAAGAAGCTGCATTTGACTTCCATTTTTTATGGGTCTAAAAGCCTTCTTCTTTTTTTAAGCTTTTTTTAAGTCTTATGTTGATCCATGCCAGAAGGTGGATGCCATTTGTAAGCAGAGACTGTTTATTTTCCATCTGCCCAGACCCAAATAAACACACAGAATTAATTACAACACTATTTATTATTAATTACAACACTGTTTGGCCAATGGTTCAGGTATATTCCTAGATTGCTCCTACATTTTAAATTAACCCATTTCTATAATTTTGTGTATTGCTCTGAGGCCGTGGCTTACCAGTAAGCTTCTGACATCTCTCTCCTTCAGCAGCTACATGGCATCTCTCTGTCTCCATATTTTTTCCTCTGTCTCCATTTAGATTTTCCACCAGGCTAAATTCTGTACTGTCATAGGCCAAAGTAGTTTCTTTTAACCAATGACAATAAAACATAGTCACAGCAAACAGAGGAAAACTCCACATTTGATATGTCTATTTTATATAATTTTCCCTAGGAGTACATTTTCTCTTAATAGTATGTTATTAAAGTTACTTATCTATTGCTATTATAATCCAAAATTTTAATAGAAAGTATTAAATTAGACTTATGATTCCAGCAGGTTGGAGTGTATGATGTTAGTATAAAGGCATGACTGCAGGAATATTTGAGAGCTCAACCTAGACCTTAAAGCAAGAGACAATAAGATCTCTCTGGGAAGCAGAGGGTTAGTGGGTGGGGCCTTTTGTAACCTCAATACTGGCCTCAGTGACCTACTTTCTTCAATAATGCTATACTTTTTATTCTTTCCACTAACTGTGGACTAATATTCAAATAAATGAACAGTCAGAGATATTCTTATCTAAACCCCCACATGTACCATATTTGTTTATGCTAAATGGCCTACATTGTTTCTTTATGAATCTAAATTTAAAAGTAAGCATATTCAAACTTAAATCTTTGAAAACTAGACTATATAAATGAAATGAATATTCACCAGAGTATGCATGAATGTAAGTTGCAAAGCATGTAGCTAATGAGTGCTTTATCATACTGTAATTTTTCCTTAAAAAATGCCACAATTTTACTATATGACTTTCAGCAAGTTTATTGTATAAATAAGAAATCATCATTTAAACAGACAAACAGATAGAAATGCTAGTTTCAGAAAGGGTGTATGAAGGAATCTTGAGACTTTTCCTTATTGATAAATGGCAACTTTTTTCTTTTTCATTTTCTTTCAAAATTTATATTGCATACTAAGAATAATTTCTGTACACAAATAGCACCATGCCTTTAAATAACCACTGAAATTAGTCCTTCTTTATGACTCTCAAAATGAATGTCTAGCAATTTTTCTTAGTTATGGTTTCCCAAGCATATCCTTTATGTTGGTTAGTAATTACTTGCTGTTCCAATTCTGTTTTCGTTTACATCTTCCTTATCTATATTTCTACTCTAGTTATCCTGATACTACTCAGATTCATCATCTCTCTGCCCTTCTTATTGACAGCTATTATCAATTGGCCAATATTGCAATTTAAAGTATAGCTTTAAAATTTGTACAAGTTTGACATCATTTTTTCCTATCCTGACATTTCTAAGTACAGTGTTCTTGCTTTTTGTCACCTTGATAGCGGAGTACAGAAATATCTATCCAATTATAGCCTAGCATCTTCTTACCTATTGATTAAAATTTATTAACTGCACTATTAATATGATGTTTTTTCCATAACTGACCTACTGCCACTGAAAAATAACTATTGATTCCAAATTACACCCAAAGGAATAGTTGTCACCTCATTTAGGATTCATGTACTCAAAAAACATAATTACTACACTCCAGCAAATTCATTTTCTTCCATATTCTTTTCTGATGCACTTTGCTTATTCATAGTAGTATGCAATTTCTTTCCAGTGTGCATTGATTACATTATATGAGTTTTTCTTATGCTATTCTAAATGTTGGAAATGTCTTTCCTTTTGTCTTAAAGTATTTAAGTGCTTACCATGTTAACACTCACAAGATGCAATGCATATTATACTTACTTCTTTCCAATACACTTTCATTTTCATTCTTCACTTGTATTCAGCCTTACTTTGCTGCTTTCATGAATATCAGTTACTCTAACAAATGTTTTAAGTCCAATGAAGTAAAAAAAATCTATTAAAAATCCAATTATTATCTTTCAGTGACTGGAGGGCTTTAGCAGGTTGTTCTGGCTTGCGTTTTTATGTGAGATTGCCAACAGTTGATTTCTGTGGCTAGCTTGCTATGAAGGCTTGACTAGAATAATATGGTCCAGTTTCAATCACAGAAGAAACAGGAATACCTCTGCTGCTTTCAGAGTGAGATTAAACACAGAGTTGCTTTTGATTTTCATGATATAACATGTAATCATGGTAGATTACTAAAAGTAAATCTAATCCATAAATCATTCATGTCCTCATCTCAGGGCCACCTCTATTTCTCTTCCATTTAACATTTGTTGGGAGTGAAACAGTGACTTCAGTTGACTCTGTGGTAAAATGACAAAGTTCCATCTTTCAAAGGAAGTTAAAACATGGGGACATGTTTTGAAAAACATCCAAGCGTTATTTTGAATGTCTATTTTTTTCCATGATGTTCATACTGATGGAGGGTTCTCATTTGCTTCTTTGGATCCCAAGTCTCTTGTATAGTTTGTGAAGGTGATTTCCATCTGTTTGTGCTTGTTCATGGTTGAGTGATACATAAATGTTGTTGCTTGTTCTCAGAGATATAAAATATCCACTTAAGCCACTTTAAAATAAATAAAAATAGAAAATGTTTTCATTAGATTAGCATTTGCTTAGGATATTCAGCAACAAACATCTCAGATACAAGCATTATGAACAGAATTTTATTAAGAAGAGTGACAACCTTTTTTGTTTGTTACAAATGCACATTGGAATGCTTTTATTTCTGGTTAAGCTATTAGGAATGTTGCCAGTGAAATTATGTCAAAAAATAAAGTATTCACTATTATTTATTCTATTTTTTCCTTTTATCAAAAATAATTTTCCTCCTACATTATATCTGTGTTACAGTTTCTCCTCTCTTTATGCCTGGCAACTCCTCCCCACCTCCCCTTCCATCGAGATTTATCCAAATATTTTTGTCTTTCATTAGAAAACAAATAGATTTTTAAGGGATAATAAAATACAATATAAGATAAATAAAAAAACGAATACATCAAAATAGGGCACAACACACAAACAGACATAAAAGAAACCAGGAAAGTGTATAAGAAAAATATAGAGACTAGGGGATACAATTGTTTTGTACTCAATATTCCAAACACTAAACTGAAAGTCATAATATATTTATATGTTCAAATATATAACCTTTAGTCTAAAAAGACAGAAAACAATGCAAAATATATACAAATAAAATAAAAAATAGAAAATGAATAAGATAATATTAAAACTAAAACAAAAACAGCAAAATAAAGCCCTGATACAAGGAACCTCCAAAGATGTCATTGATTTTGTCTTTTGTCAGCTGTCTACCTCTGGGCATGGAACTGTTAAGAATAGTTGCTTCCCCCAGAGGAACTTTCTTGAAGGAAATAAAATTTTCATTCGCTATAGGTGATAGTTTCTGGATTAGGGATGGAAGCATGTGACAGCTTCTCTTAACTGTGGGATCTCATCTGGTACAGACTCCTTCAGGCCCTGGGCCTGCTTCCTTTGTCTCTGGGAATTTATATGTGTTAATTCTGTTGATTTAAAGGGTTTTATTTCCTTAACGTCTTACATTCCCTCTGAGTGGAAAAATATTCTGCATGGAGCTCCCTGAGACCTCACAGGAAGGATTTTATGGAGACATAGCATTTAGGACTGAATTTTCTGAGCTTTCTTACTCTGTACATTATGTCCAGTTGTGGGTCTTTGGACTTGTCCCCATCTTATACAGAAGGATGCTGTTCTGAGGGAGCCTGAGCAAGACACTGATCTATGAGAATAGATCATTAGGAGTCTTTTATTTCCATATTTATTTTATTTATCTTTTCAGATTTTTATTCATTTTCATACCAAGCATAGTTCCCCAACCCTGCTCTTCTCTTGCCCCCTCCCAACCAAAATACCCCCATCCACTCTTAAGAAAGGTTAAGTCCTTTCTTTCATCAGGAGTCAACAAAGCCTTGGCACATTAATTTGGGAAAGGACCAAGCCCCTCCCCCTCCCCCCATATCAAGGCTAAGCAAGACATCCCACGACAGGGAATAGGCTCCAAAATGCCAGTTCATTTCCCAGGGATAGATCCTGGTCTCACTGCCAGGAACCTCACAAACAGTTACATGACTGTCACCCACATGCAGAGTGTCTTATTCAGAGCCATTCTCTAGCTGTTGGTCTAGAGCTCTTGAGTGCCCACAGACTTGGTTTAACTATCTGTGGATGTCTCCATCATGATCTTGACTCCCCTTGCTCATATAATCCCTACCCTCTCTCTTCAACTGGACTTTTAGAACTTGGTCTGGTGCTTGGTTGTGGATCTCTGCATCTGCTTCCATCAGTTACTGGATGAAAGTACTATGATAAGAATTAGGAGAGTCACATCTGGTTACAGTGTGGTTTATGCATGTTCATTGAGATGTGCAGGTATTAGCTTTAGCAATAGGCCCTTGCTGTCAACTTGTGGAGAACAATCTGTTGTCTTTGCCACAGCTTGGGTTATTTGGAAATTCCTTATGGAACCTCTTTGGACAACAATTCAATTAAATATAATCAAATTCCAGTACCAGATGGTTATTTAGGGACAAAGATGTGGCCAGAACTCTGTCTCCTCCATTACATTGCAGCTTAGTTTTCTTCGCCTTTATATTTATATCTATTTTAGGAAGGTTTTTACTGTATTAGGTTCCTATATTACCCCTCTACTAGCCATAACTTTAGCTACCTCTCCCAATATTCTCATGTTTATCCTCTTCTTTTCTCCCCTTCTCCTCTTGATCCTCCCATTCCAGTTCCTTACTCCTGGAGCTATCTACTCTATGTCACATTCCTGAGGAATTCTATCTGTTCCTCCACCTCCCGGTTTTTTATTCTATACACATCCTCTGTCATTCTATGGATTCTAATTTGATTCTCATTTACCAAACAGCTGACATTCACATATGGGCAAATACAAACCATAGTCATCTTTCTGGGTCTGTGTTACCACACTAAGGAATTTTTGTTTGCTTTTTATTTTCACCCATTTACCTGTGATTTTTTTAATGGATGAGCGATATTCCATTGTATACATGTACCATTTTTCTTTATCTATTCTTTTGTCAAAGGACATCTAGGTTGTTTCCAATTTCTGGCATTTATGAATAGGACAGCAATAAATATGTCTGAACAAATGGCTCTGTGGTTGGATGAACTGTCCTTTGGGTATATGCCCAAGAATGGAATAGCAGGATCTTGAAGTAGATTAATTTCTATGTTCTTGACAAAATGTCACACTAATTTTCATAATGGCTATGCAAGTTTACAGCGCCAACAGCAACTGAGGACCATTCTATTTAATCCATATCCTCTCCAGCATGAACTGTAATTTCTGTAATTAATCTTGGCCATTCTCACAGACACAAATTGAAATCTCAATGTAGTTTTCATTTGCATTTTCCTGATGACCAAGGACAATGAACATTTATTTTTGTTCTTCTCAGACATTTGAATTTCTTCTATTGAGCATTCTCTACTTAGACTATGCCTATTGTTTTCTTGATATATAGTTTAATGAGCTATTTAAGTATTTTTTGACATTAGTCTTATGTTGGATATGTAGTTAGCAAAAATGATTTTCCATTTTGTAGACTGCTGCTTTCTCTGAATGATTGTGTCCTTTGCTGTTATAGAATATTCTCATTTTCATGAGGTGCCTTTTAATAACTATTGATATTTTTTCTTGTACTAGCAACATTCTGCTAAGAAAATTCTTTCCTGTGTCATGAGTTCAGGAACATTCCCTACTTTCTAGTCAAACAGTTTTAGTGTATCTCATTTCTTGTTGAAGTTTGAATCCATGTGGAACTCTTTTGTGCATGGTTATAAGGTATATATATGGATTATTGTACACTCAGTCATTTGGGTTCACATGTACAATTTGTTAAACATTCTGTTTTTTCCAGCATGTTTTTCTGACATTTTATTTAAAAAAGAGGTCTGTGTGTAGATATATGTCCAAGTCTTCCATTTTATTTTATTATTCAATGTGTCTGTTTTGGGGCCAATACAATGCTGTCTTATCATACAGCTCTGTCTGTGAAACAACTTAATCTAATAACAATAAAATCTCCAGAGGTTCTTTTATTATTCACAGTTGTTTAGTTATCTTAATTTTTGAGTATATATTTCCATATAAAGATGAATTTGTTCTTTCAAGATTTGTGAAGATTATGCTAGAATATTGATGGGGATTGCATCGGATCTGTAGTTTACTTTTAGTAGAATGATCATTTTTACTATATTAATTCTACTGATCCATGAGTATGGTAGATATTTCCATCTTCAGAATGTTCACTTTCATGGTGATTTTTAAATTACATTGTATATCATGAATAGGTGTGGGATTTTGTCAAAAGCCATTTCTGAAACTTACTAGATGACTGTGTAGTTTTTGTCCTTCAATTTGTTTATTTGGTAAAATGGAGACTATGGTTTATTTCTGAGGATTTTATTTTTACACCATTTTTATTTTATTAAATCTTTGAAAATTCTATACAGTGAATTTTCATCAGTTATACCCCCTTTCCCCCCCAACTTTATTTTCTTTTCGTTGTCATCATGGTCAATTTCTTATGCACAAATACTCTTGGATGGTGATCTTTCATAAGGGCATGGGCTGGTTATCAGACTTTGCACTTTTAGAGAAAATTGATACTTCTCTTCTAACAACAGAAACTTAACGATGACTTCTCAGCTAGAAGTAGGACTATGTACTGAACTCCCCATTTTCTAGTAGGATCTTTTTATATGTTTTGCCTTGCGTGAGAATTGTTCAGGCTGTGATAATTCTTTGTGCTCTTATTTGTAGCTGAATGCAGTTTCCATAAGATCCTGTTTCCTTCTAATTCCCCCAATGTCTGGTTTTTACACTCTTTTTTCATTTTATACACTTATCCAAAAGTTTATGGATAAAGTGCTGCAGTACATATATTGCATTTAGAGTTGAACATTCTAAGGTACATTTTTTTCCTGCACCCTAGCCTGTTGTCGGTCACTGTATTGATTATCATCTACTATACACAGAATTTTCTATGATAAAGGTAGAAAGGTACCTTAATCTATGTGTACAATGACAAACCATTTGAGTTAGTTTAATATCATGTTTACTTAGCAGAACAGTGATAGTAAGTTTTCTCACAGGGACTGTGATCTGTCTACCCATAGGTTCTTGGCTATGTAATGTTGCCAGACATGGGTTTCATCTTGTGGAACACATCTTAAATCCAATTAGAAAGTGGTTGGTTGGCTTTGTGATATTCTTGCCACTGCTGCACTAGTGGGTATGATTAAAACTCACAGGGTTTACAGATGGGTATGATCGATGCTTACTTTTATTGTAGCATGTCTTCCAGCACAATTAGTAATAATAAATAAGGAAGACTTAAATAAAATTTAAGTATTTTTTATATATTTATCTTTAGAAAGGCAAATCTATATGGTTCAAGAGAATTAAATTAAAAATGTTTTTTGTAGAACACCCATTCTGATTTTGATGTCCTCTAGGATTCATATGCTAACATCTAGTCATAAGTTTATAATGCTACTGGCCAAAAGCAGACACTTAAGAGACGGACCTTAGTGGAAGTATATTATGCTAGAAAGCTTGACATTTTGAGACAGATAGTGGAATTGTGGTCAGGATCTCTCTTTTTCCTCTTTCCACTGTCAGGAGGTGGGAAGCTTTGAGGTACAAAACAATCTATGACCCAACACTGGCCCATAAAATAAGATATAGGACATGATTAAAAACATAAACTAAAATAAACCTTCCATTTTTTGACAATCACAATAACAATCACAAAGAAAACTTTCTTACTCACTATGGCTTTTTAAATTTTCAGTTGGCAAATTGTTGTATACTAAAAATAATATACTTCTAAATACAAATATACATTTCAAAGCCTTAATTTTGACTGCCCTTTTCTAAATGTGGATTAAATACACAATAGAAATGTTTTATGTAATAATATAAAAATAGATATTTGAGTAATAAATATTAATTTGATGTTTGATATAGAAAATATTTTCCTTTGAAAACTTTTATATTGAGATTTTTTAAATACACACACACACTTGGTGACCAAAAGAGGGTTTTGTATCTTCTGGTACTTACGAGAGTTATAGGCAGTTGTGAGACACCTGAGCAGGTACTGGGAAGAACCTGGGTCCTCTTCAACAGCTACCTCTTCAGGCACTACCCATGTATTTTAAAGAATTAAGGGCTTTAATCTCAATTTAAAAACATCTCAATATAAAGGTTTGTGAATCACCTGGGCCTGCCTTCCTGTACCGGGATTAAAGGCATGCGCCACCACCACCCAGCTAATTGTTATTCTTGAACTTTCTCCCTTCCATGTATTTGTGAAATACTGCAGCACTGGGTATCAAACAGTAAAGTTTGCTCTTGATAATGAAACACTCTGTCACAACTAAGCTATAAGCTCAGCCCCCCTTACTCTTTTCATCAAGGGATCATCTCTATTCTAAGGTTTTAAAATCAAAAGATCATTAAGCTGAATAAACATTTTTCTTCATTTTTCCCTCAATATTAAAATATGTGTTGTACCTTGTTTACAATATAATAATTATTTAAAGAATGAGACAACAATAATAAAAACCTTTATATACTTTTATTTATTTACAAACTTGTGCTAAGGAGATGTTAACTTTCCCACTTTGTTTTAAAGTAGTACACAGGGGTTTTGACTTTTGTATTGCTAATACTAAAATTTTTAGCAGAATTGTACTCTGAGACACACTCTATTAAAAGTAATAAGGTGGAAAACATTATAGCAGTCAGAGGACTAGGAAGTTTTCTGTGAGATTGAGTTTCCTAGTGATGTCAGAATTTATACCCATAATGTCTCACCAAAATGAAGGTCTAAGCATGAGCTTACAAGGACAGCAAGAACAGATACACTAAAGAGGACTATAACATTTTATGAGGCCTCAACTCTACACACAGGCAACTAAGGAATACTCAGAGTAGGAAAAATGGTCTTCCCCAGAAAAGAACACACCAATTTCTTATTCAATATCAAATAGTCAGGGCTGAAAACACATTTAAGTAACAGTTCATGGACTGAGCAGATTGTATTTAGTAATAATCTATGAACACACAAATACACATGGTAAAATTAATGAAAAAAGAGAGAATGAATCTGAAAAAGAGCATCTGGTATAGGTGTATATAGGATGATTTAAAGGGAGAAAATAGAAAAGGAAAAATAATGTAATTATGATCTCAGAAAAAGAAGTAAAAATAACTATCTTCAAACTTGTATTTCAACTTCATTTAATAGAAAAGTATCTCTGATTTGAAATGCAATTGTCCTTGCATGCTAAGCAATGTTGGCATACTATATGATAAAGGCGTTGCCTCCGGTAAGTTTTAAGAATAGAAAACAAAAAGTAAAACAAAGACCAATTCAACTTCTAGCCTACTCATGTCTAAACACTCCAATCACATATGCATGGAAAAAGTAGTGTGAAGCCTGTTCAAGATCTTTGCACAATCAGCTCTGAGAACACCCTCTTGTTCTTCATAATGTCTCATAGTTCCAAGATCAATTAGATGTACCCGGGCGACATGGAAAAATATTCTAGAAAGTCTTAATTTTATGTCTTGAGGTAAGATTACTTACTGACTTATACAAAAGTAGAAAAGAGAGGCTGTTCTCATTTGAAAAGTAATTAAGCCCTGGCCTAGCCCCGTGCTTTATTTAGGGCAACACCAAAATTGCTTTTCCCCATTGGAAAATGTTCAGCAGTGTGATGTATTTTACCTTACTGAAATGCAACTTCTTTCATGAACCCATTTGACTAAACATATGTTCCTGTAAATTGAAGACATACACATCTATAACAATTTAATGAGCATACCATTATGTAAAATGGATAACTAAGTCAGTTGAATTATATTCACAATGGGTGTGTCCTTTGACACGGTCATCATTTCTATTGCAAGTGTGGCCAGCATCATCCTTAGAAAATTACTAAAGCATAGGATGAAAAAGCATTAAATATAATACAGTAAGGAAAAACAAAATATTTTCTTATAACTGATTGAATAATCACAATAAACCATCCAAGAAAAAAACAAATTATTGACAGAAACACATAATAGTATCCATAGAGCAGATATTTTTACAGTATTAAGTTACAATATACCTCTAAAATTTTATCAAGCATAAAAATGAAGAAAACATAATTTTATCAAAAGCCACAGAGAAATCGTGTCTCAAAAAAGAAATGAAAATATAATTTTAAATGGTCACTTACTTTCCCCCCTTTTCTCTTTCTTTCTGTTTTTAATATCTTTAAGTTTTTAATTCTGAGAATTTCATACATGTACACAATGAAATATTATCATTTCAACCCTCTATTTCTTCTTCCAGTTCTACCCACATCTTTCCATTGACTACTGTATACTGTAAACTGTTCACTGAAAACAAAAGCACTTCTCTCCCTCCCTCCCTCTCTGTCTCTGTCTCTCTCTGTGTCTCTCTGTCTCTCTCTCTGTCACTCTCTCTGTCTCTCTCTGTCTCTCTCTCTGCCTATCTCTCTCTGTCTCTGTCTCTCTCTCTTTCTCTGTCTCTCTTGGTTTTTGAGGCAGGATATAGATGGGGAGCCTCTCCTGGCACTAACTCTGTTGACAAGGCTGGCCTTGAACTCACAGAGATCTGCCTGTTTCCTTCCTCCTGAGGATTAAAGGTGTGAGCCATCATCACCTGACTTTTTAAAAATTGTTTTTTACTGCATTTTTATATATGTACATGTATGCATCAAATTCCAAGGACAGTCTAGAGGAGTTCATTCAGTGCTCTCCTTCTACCATATAGAGTCTGAGATTGAACCCAGCTGCTAGGCTAGTCAGAGAGGATCTAAGTCCCCTCAGCACAATTTTCCACACTTTTGTCCACTTACCTACAAATTTCATTTTTTTAGTTACAGATGACTTATATTCCCACATTTTGTCTTATCCATTAATCTAGGGAGTGCCAGTTTCCTATTTTATCTAGCCCATTGCTTAAGGGCTTCCCAGAAAACAACCAATGAGACAGAACTTCTCACATTCCCTCAGGTTTCATGTATATTTTTCTGTAGATTACCCAGCTCCTGATAGTCACAGATTAGCAATCCCCAGATGACCAGGACCCAGCATACACATCTACTCAACCAATAACAAATAGACAATTCCTTCCAGAGTCCTACGAACAGAAAAATTCAGACAACATAGCTCCTCCAAAAATTAATAATGACATTCCATAGCCCCCATGAGCACAACCTATAAGAACTTCTGGAGGTAGAATTCCAAAGAATAATTACAAATATACTCTTTTCCTTTTCCAGTACTACTGGGACTTTAAAATTTAAGGCCATAGAAAAATTGTGATCCCCAAAATGTACATTAAAATCCTGACACTTTAAATCTTTGAAATGGTGAATTGATTGCCAATAAAAATAAACATGATGATTCATAGCAAATACCAACAAATATAAACAGGACATGCTTTGAGAGAAAACCATCCTGAGAAATTCCAGTCATTGCCAGAGTTGTGCTATGAATATACACAGGTAGTATGAATATACACAGGTAGCCTAATGACAGAAGTGACCATGTAAAAATGGAAGCAAAACAATGGTTTGTTGATATATCTTTGTGAGGGACAACTTTGTAAAAAAGAAAATAAATATTGCTTTTTTGTCACATCCAAGTAGTGAGGTTAATTTAAAATGACTATCGTATATCATTAGGTTGTTGTGAGTTTTGTAAGTAAACAAATAGAATATCTAGCATATTTGTCCAAAAAAGCATATCTGTCTCATAAAATTTCCCTCCTTTTCCTTCCTCTTATTTTCTAGTCTTGTATAATTCAGCAAAATTAATCCAAATATTATAAGCATTATTGTCAATTTTATCTATTTACTTCCTGCTGTGTCTCCAGATTTCTCTCATGTGAAGTATAAGGGTTAATTAGCCTTTGCTGCATAAATAATTGCATTGCAGTACAATTGATTTGAAAACATCTTAACACTGAAGTAAAAAGAACCTTCCATTACCTCCTGCTGCAAAAGCACAATAGGTACTTTCATGTACTTTCCTAATACACTTCTAGTTACAGATTACCATTTGATGATAATTCCGTCAACTTTTGTCATAGTCTTCTGATTCTACTATACTGGATTTGAAAATTTAAAGTATCTATCACTTTCTGTATTAATCTATTCAAATTCCCTCCTATAGGGGACTGTGATTTTTCCCCTCTTATTATATAAACAATCATTAGATTTTCTTCTTAATATATACCAAATAAACCTAGAAATTTCTGTATCAGCCTTAAAGATTTTCTTTGCGGCCTTGAATTTGAACCCATGGGTTTGTAAATGTTATCCCTATACCTCAGCCGTAAAGCATCTCTAACCTTAATCTTCACTTCCATTTTCTTCACTTCCATCCCCCATGGCATCAGTGAACTTGTGCTGCCCATGTGGCGTCAGAGCGAGTTCACTCTTTCACACTCCTGGTTCCCCTCACCCCTCCAGATCATTTTGTTGTTATAGGTTAAACCAAAAAGTTCATCGTGCCACCAGTGAATAAAAAGGGTGTGGTCATGCATGTCTGTAATCCCAACAGAGACAAAGGAAGAAGAGCACAAAAGCTGGAGCACTGCCTGAGCTCTAAGAAAGAGAGAGGAAACAGGTAAAGTTGATTTTAGAAATATATAAGCCTGTCATAGTGTCAGGGAGGCTGAAGCAGGAAAATTCTCACATGCTGGAGGCCCGTCTAGCCTACAGTGAATTTAGGGCCAGTTGATCTGCACAGTAAAACATGTTTTACAAAATAGATAGGCCTGAGAAGATGGTTCCATCTCTAAAGTTCTTGCTGTTCAAGCCCAAGACCCTGCATTCAGACTCCCAAGGACCCAGGTAAAAAGCTGGATATAAATGTTTAGGTCTGTAATATTGGTGTTGACCAGGAAAAGACAGAAAGATGTCTGGGCTCAATGGCCAGACAATCTTTTTAATTAATAAGCTTCATTCTTCAGTGTGAGCTCCCATCCCACAAAGTAATATATGGGAGCAATTGGAGTATATTGTTGATATTGACCGATTTCTACATGCTTTTTCTTAAAATACGCAAAAGTTAATATTCTCTCTCTCCTCTCTCTCTCTCTCAATATATCCCCACAACTCCTCACAAACATGCCTACTGGCCATTCCTAGTTATACAACCTTTCAAGGCAAATCACCTTGCCAGTTCTCCCCAATCCTCCCCTTCTCCCTTCTCTCTCCCTATCACCCCTTCCACCCAAACCACCCCCAACCACCTGCTCCCAACTTTTGCCGAATGATCTTGTCAATTTCCAATATCCAGGGGAATAAATATATGTCTTTCTTTGGGTTCA
>LOEQ01005986.1:58014-70087 GCA_001685075.1 Bramus lutescens | reverse complement strand
AAAGATGAATATGGTATGTATTCACTCATTAATGGACTCTAGCCATAAACAAAGTACATTGAGCCTATAGTTCGCTATCCTTGAGAAGCTAAGTAATAAGGTGAACCCAAAGAAAAACATATATAGATCTTCCTGGAAATTAGAAGCAGACAAGATTTCCAGGCAAAAGGTGGGAGCATGGGGGTAGGGTGGGGTGGGAGAATAGGAGAGGGGGAGAGAGAAGAGGGAAGGGGAGAGTTGGGGAGAGCTTGGGGGTGTGGGATGGTTGAGATGGAGAAAGGACAGATATGGGAGCAGGGAAGAAATCTTAATTAAGGGAGGCATTGTGAGGTTGTCAAGAGGCTTGACTCTAGAGGGGTTCCCAGATGTCCACAGGAATGTTCCCAGCTAGGACCCTGGGCAGTCTAGGAGAGGGTGCATGAACTGGCCTTGTCCCATAGTCAAATGGATGACTATCTTGAATATCGCCATAGAATCTTTGTCTGGAGACAGATGGAGATAGAGACAGATAACCACCTCAGAGCACTGGACTGAGCTCCCAAGGGCCAGTTGAAGAGCAGAAGGAGGAAGAAGATGATCAAGGAATTTTGTCCATCCACTGAGACAGTGTGCCTGAGCTAATGGGACTCATCAAATCCAGCTGCACTGGGACTGAACCAGCACGGGATTAAACTTGACCCTCTGAATGTGGCTCACAATTGAGGCAGACTGAGAAGCCAACAATAATGGAACTGGGGTTTGTCTCTACTGCATGTACTGGCTTTTTGGGATCCTATTTTATTTGGATGCATACCTTCCTAAGACTGGATGGAGGTCCTAGGAAGTCCCACAGGGCAGGGTAGCCTGCCCTCTCTTAGGACTGGAGGGGGAGGGGAGAAAGGTGAGTGCAGGAGCAGGAGGGAAGTGGGAGGAAGTGGAAATATTGAATGGTATTACTTATAAAGTAATAAAAATGATTAGAAAAAAGATCAATAAACATCTTAGGAAGGGGATAAAAGATTTTTAACAGTCAAAAGTTATTGTAGATTGTCGTAAAATGTCTTCTGGATACTGTAGGACCATAGCACTCATGAATGCACAGAACTAGCATTTGCCTATGCAATTCTACCACAAGATTAATTGAGTCAACATTCCACTATTAAAAAGGGGAAAGGCTCAGAATGCCTCACACTCAGCTTTGATGGCATTAGGCCATCAGAAATCTTACTCATCTAATGATTAATGATCATTGAGGGAGTAAGGAGGAATTATTTTCTGCTCTGTAGCTCATGGTAGGTTGTTCATGTTCTGGTAGATTTCTGTTAGTTGTTTGCATGCAATTTGATTTTCTATACACTAGAAGCAGTTATCCATATGAATATGATTATATCTGTTTATATATTTCATTTCTATCATAATAATTTCAGAATTATACTTACAGAGAAATTTTATATAAAATGTACCTTCAGGAAAGTAAATTTCTTAATGTATGAAATGTTAATTAGTAAATATGCTAGTACCTAAAATGTCACAAAGCCCCCTTTCTGAGTATCTAGACAATATATAAGCTGGGTATTGCCTTACCAAGAATCTGAGTTTCAACTTCAATGTTTAATTGCAATTTCTTTTGTTTTTTTGAAACTGTTTTTTGCCTGTTTGTTGTTTCATTGGCTGGTTTTTGAGAAAAGACCTCAGTAGATAGCATATTATGGCTTGGAAATAGTCAAATGCTAAGCTGCACTTCAAGTTTCAATACTCCCAATATTTACATTCTTACAGCTTTCTCTCCTCTCTCTCTTACTTTTCTCCTTTCCTCGCTTCATTATAAAGAAGGAATTTAATTGTGAATTTGCTTGATTTCAGGAGAGTCATGACAATATGGTTGAAGGAAAGGCAGTAGGCAAATAGGCTTGAGGCTTAAGCAGTAGCTGAGATATAACATCTCATCTGACCCACAGCAGGGTACAGGCAAAGTCAACTTGTAATGACATGATCCTTTGAAGCCTTTAAAGCATCCCCAGTGACATACCTCCCTCAACAAAACCAAGCCTTCTTTATCTTTCCCAAACATTTTCATCAACTGGGTACCAAGCCGTCAAATGTATGATCCTATGGAAGGTAGTGTCATTCAAAACACCACACCCACGCTGCTTGAATGGAAGCAGGGGGCCTTGCCTATTTTCAGCATGTGCTATACCACCAGTCCTCAAACATTTCATTCTACCTATTTTAAGTACGTAGTTTCATCTTTTCATTGCTAAACTTTATATTCTTTTTTTCTAGGCTGTCTTCAACTCCTCTGTTATCATTGGCCAATTTGCAGATCCTTTCATGATATGGATTTTACTTGTCCCTCCCTTGACTCTTAGCTTTTTATTGTTACCTGTTTTGATCAGCATTACTGGGAGAAGTGAAATCTCAGTTTTACTTTGCTATGAGAGTGCCCTACTGTTGAAGTGAATTGATTGAAGCTGACTCACATCTAATTACTTAGGCTAAACTAAATGAGGATCAAGGCACATGAGTGATCCTTTCAAATTCTTCACCATAATCAAGATCAGAGTTGAACAAAATTAACAAAACTGTTGGAAATTTAGAGTAAATAGTAACTAGCCAGTTAAGATATCTGATTGTTTAAACAATTAAATTAAGCTCCAGTTATTTTTATACAACCATATAAAGTTAATCATATCTTTTATTTTCAAAGCTAATTTAACTATATACTAAAGATTACTTGAAAGTAAATCCCAGATTTTATTGTCTATCTCCTAGAAGATATGTATACAAAAACAAAAATAAATTGTAATTTAGTCAAAATGTGTTTACCAATGTTTGTCAGAAATAAAACCAGGTATTTTTATGAAGCATTATTTATTTCAAATTATTAAGAAAGTAATTGTAAAAAATTTTACTGCTATAAACATAAAAAAATCAATTAACAGAGTATCATTGCAAATATCTGAAATCCATAATAGGGGCTAGAATAAAATTTAAGTAAGGAAGTGTTTATTCTTTCATTAAATAGCCATTAGCTGACCTCGTAAGCCATGATGGGTACACCCAGTGAAACAGCTTACCTGAGCTAACAGGAGCTCACCAATACCAGCCAGACTGGGAAGGAACAAGCATAGGACCAAACTAGTCCCTCTGAATGTGGTTGACAGTTGCATGGCTGGGGCAGACTGAGGGGCCCTTGACAGTGGCACCAGGATTTATCCCTTCTGCTTGTAATGACTTTTGGGGAACCTATTCTCTTTGGATAGATACCTTCTTCAGCCTAGATATAGTAGGGAGGGCCTGAGATCTTCCCCAGGAATGTGCCTACCCTCTCTGAGGAGTGAATGGGGGGTGGAGTGGAAGAGGAAGTGGAGGGAATGGGAAGCGAGAGGGAAGCGAGTGGGAACTTGGATTGGTATGTATAATGAAAAGCTATAGTTTTTATTTTTTTAATAAAAGAAAAAGAATTTAAAAATTTTAAAAATAAGATAACTGATAATATAAAGTGGAATTAAATCCACGATACTATGTATGCAGTTTTTGTATAATAAAGCAAGGTTAATTTATTGATAATGCATCTCACCACCATTGATTGCTCATAATGTTTGATTTAATAAAATACTATATCAATATGAAGCATCGTGAATAGAAAATAGTAAGGAGAGGAATATAATAACCATGAATTATTATTTAAATTACAGCCATAATCCATTTTATTGGACTTTAAAATTTGTTTTATGTGAACGATCAATGAGAAATGGTATTGAAGAGTCTATAGCAGCAGAAGGTCATAAAGCTGTGTCAGCCGAAGCATTTCAACAGATCAGCTTCTGATATTAAAAAGATTGTCTGTCCCAGAAGACCTGAGAAGGATTCAGTCTCATTTCCTGGGATCAGACACTACAAAATCCACCAAGAAAGATGTTTCCAGGAAACATATCATATAAATTTATAAGCTATCTGGGCATCCTATAAAGAAGGAATTTTAGTGTATCAAGATGGTAAGCTGAATATCAAATCTTAAAGGATAAGAGTGATTTGAACATTCATAAATCTTTGAGAACTAACTCTTCACATTTTATTCTCATAGATCAGTAAGAGTAATCTTCAGCCCAGTCTGCTGAAGGGGAACACTAGCCCCAAATGACTGATTGTATAATCATATGGCTTTCCTTATTTTTTAGTTTATAAAGCCTTTAGTATTTTAGGTGAGATACTAGAAACAGACTCTTCCTGGAATCCATGTTAATCTCTATATTTTATAGAAAATCAATGTATAGCACTGTCTAAATGTACTGGATTATTTACATTGAGGATTCATGCATCTACCTTACAACTCTTTAACACTAGAAACACCATGATTTACTCTAAGGATTAAATCCTAGTAGAACAAGAATGGATCAGCCCACCCCATAACATAGAGACTCAACCCATCACTGCCTACCCAGGGTCCCCTAGTTCTTCCTTGTGGTCCCTTTCTAGCTTTCCTTCAAGGTTATCACTAGTTCTTTGTTATTCCATTGATGCACAAAATCTCTATCAGAGACGCACTGCTGACACACTAGACTAGTTCAGCATTCATAGTCATAAAGAAACATGCAAATTAATACAACTTTAAGATTTCTTCTTACACCAAACAAAATGGCCAAGACCAGTAAAAGAACTGCACACACTGGTGAAAATGTTAGGAAAGCAGGACACTCATTCATTACTGCTGATTATGTAAACTGGTTCAGCTACTACAGAAGTCAGTATGGACATTCCTCCCAGACAATAGAAAATCAGGCCACCCTTAGATCCAGCTACACCACTGAGGTAACTACCCAATGAAATCTATATCCTACTATAGATATGCTTGATTACTCATGCTCATTTTTGCTCAACTCATAATAGGCAGAATTTAAAAATGCAAAAGGAAAGAAAAATAGAAAATTTACTTATATATCTGGAAAAAAATTAAAGATGCTTTTGGATAGCAAATTGTTCTTTTTTAAAAAAAAATATTTTCCTGGCATTTTGGAAGGTGTATGGGGGAGCGGGAGGGAAGTTGGAAGACGGGAGGAAGTGGAAATTTTGATTGGTATGATTTATAAAGTAATAAAAATATAATATTTCAGGTTAGCTATACAAACATAGTTAATGAATGCATGAGAAATGCAAAACTATGCAGTTGATAAATAAAAAAATTCTGAACCAGTTCTCTTCTTAGAGTATTATCAAAACACACGACAACTAAATTTTGAAAATGCAGTGCTCTATATGGCTATTATCTGAAAAATCTTGAACTGGAGAGCAAATGAGACGGAGAATACGCTCATTCAAAAAGAATTGCAAACAGTAACACTTTTGTGAAAGTCTTTTCACTAATGTTGTGCTGTCTATATGTTCACTCTCTTATATATTGTATTTTATCATCTTAAGTTATATATTATATATATTTATTAAATGATATAGATTCATATTATTAGTGAGTCAACTATTAAAACCAATTTTATATGTGTATTTAAAAACTATAATTATTGCACAAGTTTGGCACCGTAAGTGCTATAGTTATAATTATACTCTTTTTCTAAATATATGTTAAATGTTTGAAACTATAATAGTTGGTGAAATTTAATGAATATCTTTTGCAATTTTAATAGATTTATATATTAATCCAATAAATTTAATTCCTAGAATTTGTTGTTAAAGAGGTAGAAAAATACGACCATCAAAGGGAGGAAGGATATTATGGTTATTTAAAAACAGAGAGATGGATCAGTGGTTAAGGCGTGACTACTCTTCCAGAGGATCTGGTCATGATTCATAGTTCCCACATGGCAACTCGTAACTGCCTATAACTCCAGTTGCACGTGCCCTTATACCCAAAAAACAGACATTCAAGCAGGCAAAACATCAATTCACTTAGAAAATACATGCATATACTTAAAGAACATAAAATATAAATTTTAAAATAAAATCGTATTGTTTGAGTTTGAAGTCATAGAGTATCTATAAGTCCTTGAGTAATTTTTCTCTTTATGAGCCAGATTTTCTTAATGTTAAAATTAAGTATCAAATACTTCTATCTAGAGTCTTTTGAACTGGAATGTCATTATGTTATCTAAGCATTGCAAGTTTAGCAAAGTCATGAGTTTTTAATTCGAAGGGGGCAAGATCAGGTTGCAGCTGTATATTTTAGCAATAACCTAGAAAAATATGCAATTGTCTCTGATGATGGTCTAAGTGTTATAATTTGTCATTTCACTATAGTTTAAAATCTTAGTCTTCACTTAAATTTGGCATGTATATATGTAGGTGTTTTGAGATGTACATATAATTTTAATTGAGGTCTTAAATATTTTTCTTATGATTTAATTTTTTCTGTAATTAGTTTCTATGATCTACTACTAAAAAAATCATCAGATTATTTTCCCAACCATTTTGCTTATTACAACCTCAATTCAATTCTGAATTCATCTTAAACCTTCACCTTCAAATCATTGAATATTTTTAATTTACTAAAATTTCCAAAGTAAAATCATTTTATACAATCAGCTTATGTTCAATATTTATCTTTGGTAAATTAGAATCAAACTTGGATGAATTACCTTTTGTGACTGCTTCTACAGTTCTCTTTCTTCAGCTAATTTTCTTAGATTTTTCTCCCCTTGATCAAAGAACAGGTGAAATAGACAACAATTCTGTTCTCTATTGAGGTAATATATAATATAAAATTTGTACTTTGCTTCCAGTCCCCCAGAAAGATAATGACACCAAGAGTATAATTCCTGCCTTCTGTTAATCAGATTGTGTGTCATTGGCAAAGTGTATAAGAAAACAATTTGAGAGAAAAACATTATTTCATGTGTCAATCCAACATGCCTTGAATTCATTGCTAGTACAGAGTACCATGGAAGAGTCTGCATGAAACACAAAGATGCTGCTTCATGATTACCAAGAGTCAGAGCAGAAAAGAACTCTGGGAAGACAGAATGCATCATCCAAAGCACAACTCAAGTAAACTGTCTCTTTCAAGTAGGACACATTTATTAATCTTTTGACCACTTTCCAGTAACTCCATGCAATTGCAAACACACAAGTATAAAAGCTTGTTCATCTACCCTGGATTCTCATAATCAAAGCATTTGTCAATGAATAGATACACCAATTCAACGTGTGATTCTTTCAGAAAAACATGTTATACCAAACCATCACTTTGAAAGCTAGGATAGTTTTCAGCTTAGGGCTGAAACCAAGAGGTTTTTTAAGTGAATCCTCATAAATTTGGGTATATATTTGCAAAGATATGTATTTTCACTTTTGTCTAATCACACTCAAAAAATAAATTATCTGTACAGTAGCAGTTCAGCCTGCTCCCTACATATAATTTTATTTCTATGGTGTTGGATTAGTCTGGAATAATGGTTCTCAACCTGTGTCGGGACGGTATAGGAATCTCATATCAGATATCCTGTATATTAGTTATTTACATTATGATTTATAACAGTATTAAAATTACAGATATGAAGTAGTTATGAAATAATTTTCTGGTTGGGGGGTTACCATAACATGAGAAACTGTATTAAAGGGTCACAGCATTAGGAAGGTTGAGAACCAATGCTCTAGGAGATTCTAAACAAATTTTTGTGTTTATTTCTTTTTCAATCAGCATTCAAGGTGATGAGTTTCATTTATGGTATACTCATACATGCTGGTTTTGTTTACCACTCATCTCCACTCCTCTGCACAGCTTCTGACCTCATGCTGATTGTTTTTCTTGACACCAAGCTGTTTTCATTGTGAGACTAAGACTCTTATTTTTGTCCTTCGCTTCACTTACATTCTGCTCCTTTTCTCCCTTCATGATCTATTTTTTACTTTTATGACTTATATAGATATCTATATAGGCACTCATATACCCAAATGCTTATACACATATGCAAGACATTTGGTATCTGTGCCTTTCTAAGACTGGCATACATTACATAAAAATGCAGTTGAATTAATTTTAATCTAAACATGATTTACTTTTTACATATAGCTGAATAAAATTCCTCTGATTATATAGTATTTCTTTATTTAATACTACTGATAATCATCTAAGCAACTTTCATTTCCTTGCTGTTGTAAATGGCGCAACAATAAACAGATTCAAAGACTTACTGTGAATATCGGCCCATCGGTCAAATATCTTGTTAACAAGGAATCTCTATTTTTATTATTTTAAAATACTTTCTGTTGTACAGAAGTAAATACTATAAGTTTTAAATGTTTGTTACTGTTTGTGTTTTGTTTGTTATGAAAATTTCACTTTCAACTATGAGCCTATAACACTATTCTTGAATTACTAACTCCCAAATTTAAAGATTATACTGGCAAGCATACACGTATGTCTTAGATCTATGGCCTGACTAGATTAAAGCTGATAGCTGCTATTCTTATTTAATTGAATCTTTTAAGTTAACATAACTCAGTGATGGCTGGAATTTCATCATGAACATCTTTATTTCTTAATATATCCTGTCTATGTTCTGCTTCAACTTCTGAAATCTTTCTTTGTTAGTTTCCTCCAGCAGCATCAATTACATTTCTGTAGTTTCAGATAAGACTTTCTTGATAAAACTTTTTCCTCATGATGTCTACAGATGTGAATCTATCAATATTTTGTAAATAAAAGCAGTGTCTAACCCAAAGGAGATCATTTCCCCTATTGGTCATGGTAGTGCATGTACACGAAGACGGAAGTAGATATGTCCCATCCTATAATCAGAATGTTTTGTGAGAACATATAAGATATGTGCTTGTTTATTACATACATGTCTGATACTCCATCATTAAAAATAAAGTATTTTTAATCAAAAATGTATTTTGTTTTTAAATTTCCTTTTCATTTAAAATATGATATACCAGTTTACCAATTTTCTTAGTAGATCATACTCAAACAAAAATGGCCATTAGAGGTTAATCAAGGCACTATGTAAGACATAACGTTTTCTAGTTTGCATAATTATTTACATGTTTCTTGCCTTAATCCCTTGATCTACACAGCAATTCTATTTTCATTTTAAAAGTTGCAACAAATTTGAACTTTGTGGTGGAGTTGTAGCATATGTTATCACCTATTTAGAAAAGAATGAGATATGGTTAAAAGACAGAGTGTGATTACCTTTAGATGAAACTCAGAAAAGAATCAAGATCACCCCATACCACTAGAAAGAGAAACAGCAGCGCTGTGACTTCCTAAGGACTCTGAGACCCATAATCAACAACATTTTCCTCTGCGCTTCCTATAACACTGCCCTCTCTCCATGGGAACCATACAAGCTGATATTGAGTATAACATGTATATTGAATCTTGTTTATCATTTATATGAGTTAACTATGATCATTTCCATAAACATAACTGCTATTCTTTGTAACAAATCACAACTTTGTCACTTGATAGTATTAAAAAAACAACAAAATTTGATGCCCTCATGCACTCATTTCTGCACTTACACACATACACATAAAACTTAATAGAAAAAAAGTAAAGACCTTCACAAAGAAATTAAGAATGTATACAAATAAGTAAATTTGAGAAAATATTTACAAAGAAAATTTTATGGGTGAAACACTTAAATGATCTTCATTTTAAGAAAATAGTATTATCTACACTTGATCTTAGCCAAACGATTGGGTAATAATGATAAAGAAAATAGTACATCTATGCACTTAGAAAGCTTATTATCTTTAAAGTGATAATTTATTTGTAAATATAAGACAATTTATTTCAAATCTGAGTAGATACTTGCCCCCACACAGTGATGAACTACATCAAAATGTAGGCAAGAAACTCTGGGCCAAAGTCACAGAAAAAAATCAGAGAATTTTTTCTGCCTTATTTCAAAAGTTAGTATAAAAAAGCATGACAAGAAAACGTCAGACTAGGTAACTCTGAGGACCCATCCCTCTAGCAAAATAATGAAATAAAGCAGAATGTGTCATAATCAAGTTCTCAGGACTCTAAGAAATACCCAGCAGTTTGCAGGAGCCAAGTGAGTGGTAAATCAAGGACAAGTCACCCTGAAAGTTATCATGAACCTTTACATCGTTCCCCCCTTCCAACTCATCAGCAGTCATAAAGATGGCAGGTTGTTCTGAGAGTGTGACCTTTGTCCTGGTTCTTGGCTCCAGACAGAGCACAGAATCCTGTTTTTCAAAGAATGGTTTAAACATCTATACAAACCACCTGAGGAGTTGATGCAACTGTTTCCCTAGGTTTCAGCTGATCTCCTCTCTCTCTCTCTCTCTCTCTCTCTCTCTCTCTCTCTCCGCTAGGAAAGGGAGACCAGTTAGTGAAATCCTTGAAAAGGACATAGCAGCGCTTCTGCCACCAGGGACAGGGGATGAAGGTGAGAGAGAGAAAAAACACGGAAACCTGGGAGAAAGATTTGAAACAGGAGGATATTGGCAGAAGTGGGTCATTAAACACATCCTCTGCTTACTGTAAAATGTACACCAGGGATATTTACAGCCAGACATTTTCCCAGGGCAGGACAGGTGCTCAGAAAAGACTTGTGAAGACCTGAAGATTTCCCCATTGACTGGTTTTCAAGCTCAAAATACCACAATATGATAAGATGACAGAGAATGGCAAGCTTCAGCGGAGAAGCCAGCAAAGCCATTCCTCGTAGACAACAACAACAACAACAACAAAAATGGATGCTGTGCTTTTCCTTTCTCTTTTCTTTACCTCCAGGCCATTGAAAATCTGTCAGTGAAGCAGCCTGTACCTTAGACAGATACTTTTCTTCTAAGAGCCTTTGAAAAGTGGATGATTTTTGAGTTGGGCAATTGGTAAATAGGTCAAAATAGCAGACTCAAATAAAATGTATGTTTTCTCAAATATGTCCACCAATCTGGTTGTCGTTTTGGTTCCAGGTAAAATGGAGTTTATTTAATAGCTTGGAATGCTCATACCCTGGAGTACTAAAAATTCTTCTGAGATGAGAGGTTCAGAATTTTGTGAGATTTATTTCCTATCTTGAGATTCACAAATGTCACACTGTCGTATCTAGAGGAGTTTATAGCCCCTGACTTCTAGTCCAAATTAATATGCCTTTAAAATAATGGGCCAGTGCAATGATATGTTGTAGAAAGACAATGACATTACCTTTCCTACTGACATAACTCTGGGGAGTTGGTGTACTTGTCCTATAAATATGGAGGTATTTTCTCTCCTCTGCTAAAATGCCCTTCTTTTATCAAGTTGCACCAATAGATATATAATGGATAACATTGGCCACTGGAGCATCATACATGAAAACCTAGGATATATGAATATGCTCAACTGATGAGACAATAGTTGCAACAGCAACTGAAATTTGAAATATTTCTGAATTAAACATAACGTAATCTAATGTCCTCTTCTCTGAGCTTCAAATATTTTCTGTGTATGTTGAATATATTAGAACTCATGCATCTTTCAAATCATTGGCATTGGCACAAACCTCTGTATCTTCCCCCATAAGGAAGTATTTTTCTGGTTATAATATTTTAGTGGTAAGAAATTACATTATATTATATTTGAATATTCCTAATAAAACATTGCTTTACAGGTCAGAACACTGAGATTAGCATTCTCCCAGATATTGAAGATGAGTATTCTCAAGTTTAATTAAAAAAAAGTTAAGAGTAGAATGGATTCATGTACCAACTCTTCTACAGAGTGATGGATCTGAGTTAATTTATGTGACTTAACACCCATATACCCTCAACTCTGCCTAGAAGGCTCTAATATTATTTAGTATTTTTGAGTAAGTACCTTTCAGAATTGATTTTCAGTAATCACCAAATGTATGAAAATTTCTGTTCCCATTATGTTCATCCTATTTTAGTATTTAAGGCCTATTTGGGAAATGCTGGAAGAAAGTTCTTTGACAGAATACCAACATTTTGTAAATTGAGCCTTATTTTGAAACTGATTCATACGGTATGTGCTCATGCCTAAGTGGATTCTAGCCATAAATAAAAGACGTTGAGCATATAATTTATGATCCTAGAGAAGCTAAATAAGAAGATGAGCCCAAAGAAAAACATGTAATTATCATTCTGGATACTGGAAGTAGACAAG